>JADRCD010215201.1:0-36415 GCA_019843815.1 Montemys delectorum
TTAAATTTCTTGCTTGATGTTTAGAATATTATAACTTTCCTGGTTTATTACATTTTATCTTTTATCCCTATAAGCATTCTTGTGTGCCAGTTTCTGAATTCCATTTGTAATTTTTGTAGATCCCATTAGCTCTCCATCCTATATTTTTCCATTTAAAGTCTGTGTCTCTTCACCACACCTCATGGTTATTCTTCCTTTTCTCTTGTATATTGGATTCTGAGTAAATTCTTCAGTTAAACTTTCTAATTATCATTTATGTTTTTACTCATTATATTTGTCTCATCACTTTGTTAAGTATTGTTACATAGGAAATTTGCATACAAATCCATTGCCCTCTGCTGCTTTCATGACTGTTTAGTGTCTATAGGTAAACTTGAATGCAACCAGCATTTTCTGAGTTCTGCTAAGGTGATCTGATTCTGTGGACCTAGGGACTTGTTTTAATCAGAGAGCTGCAGAATGATATTCTCATGGTGACTAGTCAGAGGAAAGGGCCACTCAAACTGTGGTGAGATTCCATTTTGCATAATTTCAATGTATTTTTACTAGATAAAATAATTCTAATTAGCTGGAACTTTGGGCAAAGTCAATGTATATGGAAATATAGCTTGCCATTATAGGAGAGATTCCACAAAAGTGACCAAGAGAATACACAGAGAAATGTAAAGGACTAAGATCAATAATGAAATCTACAACAAGTCAATCATTTGCTCTCTGCAGTATCAGAATAATTCTCCTCCTGCCTAAAACAACTAATCCTGATTATTGTTGATGTGTTTATCACTAAGAGATCCTGCAGACTCCAATAAATATATGATATCCCTAAAAGAAGGAGATTACCCTAGATTACTCAAGTACATCTAATTTCATGTACACCTCAAAGCAGAGATCTATTTCTGGCTTAAAACAGAAAGATCTGAGAGAAGAGAAAGGGGGAAAATGTGTAGGAAAATATCATAGCTATTCCAAGTGTGAGCAAGCCTGTGAGGTATAGGACAACATAGTTTAGAGGCAGAAAGGAGACTTGTGACTTCAGTGATCAGGCCAGGAACTCTTCCTTCCTTCTTCACTTTTCTTGTTCTCTGGGATCTAAAAAAAAAAATCAAGCCTTTATTCTGTTGGTGATCCTTAGGCCAGGTCTGTCCAGTATCTTCTAACTTAGACCACACTCTCAGTAAGATATTGCACACATGGTTCTATATTGTTCTCAGTGTATAATACAAGGGCACATGGATGATAAAAAAAACTTCAAATGGCTAGTGATATTGACAGGGATTACTTGGGCAGGAGCATATCTTGCAGTTTCTTACCTTTGACATTACCATTTGACTTTTTGTGTTTGATTAGCATTTCAAATGAAGTTTTGTCTTATTGAGCCAAGGTCCTGCTGGTCTAGTTTAACAGTTCTTGACCACTTTGACTTATATCAACTGTTATCCTGATTCCTAAGAGGTGACTATTTAGACTCACCATTCTTTCTATTTTTGCAGATTGTCTTCTTGCCATGAGAGAGACTTTTCCCCTTTCTTCCATCACTTTTTAAAATATGTTAGTATGGACTCCAGGGTTCATACCTTATTCACTAGGATATATATATAATCCCATATTTGCATTAGTGCTTTGGTTTTTATGACTAAATTGTCCTGGATTTTGCCAGTGATGGCTGGTTTTGATCATGACCGAACCACACCCCCCCGAACTCTCTGAGTACTTCCTTACTTTCTGTTGTAGGAGGAGATGCTCAACTCATCTCACCCAACTTGCACTTTTTGACCAGCCTACTTATCCTGAGAGAAGTTGATTTCAAGACTGAGTCATGTTTACTAGAGCATCACTGTTTCTAGGAAAGAGAAATGGAAACTTTACTGGGGCATTACAGTTTCTAAGAAATAGAAGTAAAAACTAGAAAACAGAGGTAGGAGAAAGGTCAGAGGTAGAGCTGGAAAAAAATAGAAAATACTACTGGATAAAAGTAAGAAACAGAGCTTGGGGAATAAATATAAATTATCTACATACATGTTTATATGGATGTATGCATGAATGGATATGTGTGCATATATGTGGATTCTGCCTATCCTATCCTATATCCATATTCATTTAAATTCTACAAATTGTTATTAACACCTCCAATTCCAATTGGAATACTACAGGATTTTATTTTTCATGGTTTTTCTTACCATGTTGTAAACCTAAGAAGTGAGAAATAGCTTCTGTCATCTTTGATAGATTTACTTCTTGGCTTCAATGAAATTACTTTCTGATCACTCCCTCCATTCTAGATGCTGTCTGTCCGTCTTGAAGTGTGCTGGCTAGTTTTATGTCAACTTGATATAAGTTGTAATCATCTGAGAGGAGGAAACCTCAATTAAGAAAATTCCTCTATAGGACTGGGCTGCAGTAAGGCCTGCAGGGCATTTTCTTAATTAGTAATTGGTGGGGTAGGGTCCAGTCCATGGTGGGTGAGGCCATCCCTGGCTGATGTCCTGAGTTCTATAAGAAAGCAGGTTGTGATACAGCTGTCTTCTAAGAGGCTCTGACAGTGCTCGATTAATACAGAAGTAGAGGCTCACAACCATCCATTGGACTGAGTACAGGGTCCCCAGTGAAGGAGCTAGAGAAAGGACCCAAGGAGCTGAAGGGGTTTGCATCCCGATAGGAGGAACAAAGATATGAACTAAGTAGTACCCTCAGAGCTCCAAGGGACTAAACCACCAACCAAAGAGTACACATGGTGGGACTCATGGCTCCAGCAGCATATGTGTAGCAGAGGATGGCCAATTAGGTCATCAATGGGAGGAGAGGCCCTTGGTCCTGGGAAGGTTTTGTGCCCCAGTATAGGAGAATGCCAGGAAGCAGGAGAGGGTGGGTTGGTGAACAGGGGGATGGGGAAGGAAACAGGGTTTGTTTTTTGTTTTTGTTTTTGTTTTTGTTTTTGGAGGAGTAACCAGGAGAGGAGATATCATTTGAAATGTAAATAAAGAAAATATCTAAAAAAAAAAAAAAAAAAAAAAAAAGCAGGCTGAGCAAGCTAGGAGAAACAAGCCAGTGAATAAGACCCCTTCATGGACTCCAGGTTCCTGCTTTGTTTGAGCTTCTGTCCCGACTTCCTTCAATGATGAGCAGCAGTATGGAAGTGTAAGCCAAATCAACTCTTTCTCCCTAGCTTGCTTTTTGGCCATGGTGCTTCATCACAGCACTAGAAACTCTAAGGAAGGCAGCCCCTTGCTCTTCTTTCTCCTAGTTTTCCTAGGTCCCCTACTATGACCTCATCTGAGCTTTATCAAGTTGTTTGCCAAGGCTGGAAGAAGGTAGAAAGGTGATGAGACTAGAAGCTGGGAAGGGAAGATGTGAAGGGAGCGGCAGCTAGGCAGCTGCTCTAGGGCAGAGTTCAACAGCCTGCCTACTGTCTGTGTACCTACCATTCTCTGCAGAGGGTTTTATGGTGGCAGCTTTTGCTTCTGTCTCATGGTAGTCATAGGGCTGTGAGCTATTCATCTTTATTCAGTTCTTGATTGCTGGCCCTCACCCTCTTCCTAATGTTCAATGTGAGCCCTTGCCTAGTGATAGATTTAATGGATTTTAAATTTAATTTATTTGTGTTTACATTTGTGGTATATGCACTTGTTCATATGTGTGTGTACCTATGTAGGTGGGGCTTGGAACATTCATGTATGTGCCAGTTTAAGTGGAAACCAGAAGAGGATGTTACATGTTTTACTCTACCAGAGTGTCTGAGTGAATCTGAAGCTCACAGATCTGGCAGAACTATCTGGCAAATGATAAGCAGAGAGTCCCCTGTCCTTGCTTTCACAGCATCAGAATAACAGACAAAGGCTATTACCTTTCACTTTTTATGTGGCTTTTGGTGAGCCAAGCTCACCAAAAAGCCAAGCAAGGTCATCTTGCTTTTGTGACAAGTGATTTGCCAACAACAAACTTCCAACCTCTTCCCCCATTTTATTTTATTTTTTATATGTCTCTTTCAAATGAAATATTACTCATATTTTTCCATACTTGTGATGGATACCTGAGAAAATCACTTAAAAGGAAGAAGCATTCATTTTGGCTCCTTCCCCCCCCCCCAGAAAGTTTAATTAAGAATCATCTGGATTCATTGGCATAGGTCTGAGGGAAAGCTGAAGATCATGATCAGGAGCATGTGGTTGAGCACAAACTTAGCTCAGGGCAAATAGGAAGTGTTGAACATAAGAAAAAAAGTGGCCAAGGCAACAATGACTTTTCAAAGATGATTCAGATGACTTGGTTAGGCCTCACCCTGCATACTCCCTCTACCTCTGATCATATGCATAATATGGTGAGCCCATCAAGGAAGTACTGCTAGGTCAAAATCTCAAGACCCAATAACCTTACAAAAACATCAGCTGGTAATGAACACACGTGCACACACACATATACACAAACACACACACAGACACACATACACACACACACACACACACACACGACAGACACATATATGTAAATGTGTGTATATATGCATATACACTCTGAGGCATTTACTATTCAAACAATGGTATTTAGAAAATTTTCCTAGTTTCATTTCTTCTGCTGTGACAAAAATATCCTGGCTTAAAACAACTTTTCGGAGAAGGGGATTTATTTCACTTTCCAGGTTGCAATCTATCATTGGGAAGAAATTAAGGCAGGTACTTCAGAACCCTAGTCACAGTACATCCATAGTCAGGAGCAGAGAGAGAGGAATGTTTGCATGCTCATTGGCTTCTTTGTGCTCAGATCACTTCCTCCACTCTTACACAGTTTAGAATCACTTGCTTAGGGAATGGTGCCACCCACAGTGGTCTGGGCCGTCCCACTTCAATGAATTAACCTCAACAGAGATGCAAATGAGACAACCCAAAGGCCATAATCATTCTTTGAGACTTTTCCCAGGTGATTCTAGGTTTTGTCAAGTTAATAATTAAAGCTAAATATCACAGAGATTCTTTTCCAGAGTCAATGTCATGTAATGGATCTTATTGTCATTCTTCCATCCCCTATGCAGAAATTCTAGCTTCTTTTCTACATCAGAAAAGAATATATTGTGGCCACTGGGTAATTCTTGCCTTTGCTCTAGTTTTCTTTTCCCTTCCACAGATTTTTAAATGGCCAGTCCAGTTCCTTCTTGGCATTAAAGTCTCAACTCAAAGCTCACCTTCTCAAGGACACTTATTCCTTTAGACCACCCATGTTCATATCCTCATTTTGCTCTATCACATGGTTGTATTTTAATCCCTTCATAGTACTTAGGAGCTTCAGACAGAATTCTACATAATTGTCTGTTCCTTGAATTTAAGATGCTTCTATTCATGGGCAGATATTGGCATTATACAGACAATGAAATATTTTCTGAGTGAGTGAAATAATGAATGAGTAATTTTCACACTAATAAGAGAAAACAAAAATTGGCTGAGGAGGCTGCTCAGTTGATAAAATGCTTGTCTTGAAAGCCCAAAGACTCAAGTTAAATCCCCAGATCCCACATAAGAAGAGAGTTGGGACCAGTGATAGGCTTGTGATTCAAGGGCAGGGGAAGCAGTCCAGCAGATAGACCCCTTCATTTAACTGGTCAGCAAACCTAGCCCGTGGGAGACCCTGACTCAAACAAAACAAATACCACTCATGCAATAACACTTGGTTGTCCTCTAGCTTTCATAAACACACACACACACACACACACACACACACACATACACACACACAAACATGTAAGTGTATACACCACAAATACTTGTGTGTGTATGCAAGCATGAACATGTGTACACGTAAAACACAGAGGCACACACAGAAGAGAGAAAAATTGAATATAGATCAGTAAGGAATTGAGAGGACTCTACTGAGAAAAGTTGTTGGCTCTTACAAGTCCCAGTTGGCTTTTTAGCGGGAGGGCTAGTCTTATATTCACAGAAGGGGGTGGTTTTATTTCAATTTATGTCCTGATTCTTTTCCAGATTTCCTATAAATGATTTTTAATGTGAGTGCTAAATCTTTCTTAGAACTTTGGTCACTTTACTTACTCCTGACTAGATAGACCTTTCAATTAGAGTAAACCTGATTTTTCAGTATTGTTCAGACTTTTTCTTTAAAGTTAATATTTTGATATGAGAGAAGGAGATGGGTTGGGAGAGAACCAATATTTCAAGAACCACTTTTCTGACACGTTTCATTTCATTCACTGAGAATAAAAACTTAGTATGATTTCTTAATGTGATTTCATCTTATATTGTGATATTCTTTGTTCCCATGGAGTTTATTTTCATTTGACTGTTTTTGTATCAACAGTCACCAGAAATATGGCTTATCTTCAATAAAATATCACTTGATGAATAAACATTAAGTTGAACTTTCAATTGTATATGTTTATTTTATATTGGCAACATTTAAGAAATATGAATTTATGAAATTATGTGACAAGTTACATGTGTGTGTGTGTGTGTGCACAGGCATATGCTTCTTTGGATGGGAGTACACAGTCCCTCCTGTATGCAGAGGCCAGAAATGGATACTGGGTATCATCACTGAATCTATGTCTCTTACAGAATCTGTAACCAGGCTGATGATGAATAAACCTTAGTGTTCTGCCTGGCTCTACTATCCTCCAGTACTGGAGTTATGGGCAAGGAACATATCCCCTGCTCTTTAGATGTGTGCCAGGGAATTTAACTCACATCCTCATGCTTTTGAGGCAACTTCGATTATCTACCAAGCCTTGGCTCAAGTCTATGGAATGGCATATTCCCAAGTTCCTGGAGTCAGTATCACCATGTAAAGTGTGGTATGCCCATCCTGGCTCAAGCCTTGGTAGAGTTGTGATTTACTGAACCTTTGGCCCATGGGAAGATCATCCAGTTCTCACCCCAGAGTATGGAATCAGATGTCCATTTCTAAGATCTCAAATGGTTCCTATATTATGATTTTCCACCTTGTGCAATTTTCTCTCAGATCAATCTTTATTCACTACTCACAATGTATTTCTATAGCTATGTATAATTTGATAATGCATGTAATTAGAATTATGTGGTTCTAATTATTATAATTACATATCGAATTGTGATTTAGTTAAAATGAACTAATTATGTTAGGTAAAGATGGAATTGATACATAAAGAGCAATTAGTTTTGGGAGGGGAGCAGAGTTTCATGTAGCCCACATGGTTTCATGAACCCATATGACCTCAAGTCCCATATGTAGCCAGAGATGACTGTTGACTTCTTGATCCTCTTGCATCTACTTCTCAAGTACTAAGATGACAGGTTTGTGCTACCACACTCAGTTTCTGCAGTCCTGAAGCCATAATCCAGGGCTTTATGCAGACAAAGCAAACCCTGTGCCAAATGATCTATGCCCACATCATTCAAGAAATTATTGGAAGATCCACCAGATTTGGGGGGCACAAAATTCACAGAAGATGACTTTAACTAATCTCACACAATAATCACAGTTTAAAAATAATTTGGGCTGGGCAGTGGTGGCATATGCCTTTAATCCCAGAACTTGGGAGGCAGAGGCAGGAGGATTTCTGAGTTTGAGGCCAGCCTGGTCTACAGAATGAATTCCAGAACATCCAGGGCTACACAGAGAAACCCGGTCTCAAAAAACCAAAATAATAATAATAATGATAATGATAATAATAATAATAATAATAATAATAATAATTTCATAAAATGGTGTGCATGCCTTTCATAATGTAGTTTCTTGATTGTTGAACATCGGATTTGTCATTTTTTGTTTGTACTTTCGAACTATAATCCTATCTTTTGTGCTTTCAGTTTAAACCAATTTCTTGCTGTGCTGGCATCTATAGAGAATAGCTGCTTGCTTCTCTTGTCTGTCTACTTCTATAGTGTTGCTTGGAGGTGATTATATTTATGAACTGGCTGCCTTTTTATTCTCAAATCTTTTTATTTCCTGCAGCCTTTCTCCTCAACCCTTGGATCTGAACTGGATGGGAGTTGTGTTTTAAGCCTACAACTTATAAAACAGAATTTAACACAGCATTTGAAAGATATTTGCTACTTAGATAGGCTAATTAAAAAACAATTTTAAGGCAATGGTTATTAAATAAATAACACATAGTCAGAACATTTTCATGATGCTTTAGAACTATTTCTTTGGGGAATTTCAGATGACTGGTTTGAAGGAAAAAAATAAACAATAATGGCCATTTCTGTATGTCTATCCAGTGAGAGTTAGGTAATGTGGGAATTGTAGATGTCTGAATTGAGGCTTAGTCCCTGCTTGTCATAAGCTGTTACAATAATTGTCTATTCATTCTACACAATGTAAGGCTAATGATCCTCCACTTTTTATCCATTTTGAGATCGTTCTTGGGCATCCTTTGAAACGCTCAGGTAATACATCAAAAATACATCTTTTGAGACAATTCACTATTGCATTTAGATAGTGACACTTGGCTCAAGAACTTTGCCAACAGCATATTTTATTTATATTGTCTGAAACAGTTCGGCCACTGTGATCTCAAAGCTTTATAAATACAATTCATTTGCATTATTATTTTTTTTCTTCTGTTCAAAGATGTGTTGACATGTACAACACTGGGAAATTCATCTAGTATTTTCAGACCAGGCACTCTTTTCTCTCTCACCTTCTGAATAGATCATACCACCCAGTATTAAAATGGGGCAGGGGACAACAACTTAATCTGATACCCACACTGTGTTCTGATTGAGTTATTTCCTGGTGGATGTGACAGATGTTCCTCCAGTCGCTCCAGGCTTCCACTGCTAATTGAACCATAATGGGACTGACTGCAGGGAAAGATAAATTATAAAAGTCAGGGTACTGTCTGAACCCTGGGTTCCTATGACCTTCTAAATACAGTGGTCAGGCAGGCAATTGCTGATCATTTTCCCACATGTGGGAAGCGATGTGAGATGGTTTTAGCCACAGTACATCAAGGAGCTAATGTCCTCAGAAATTAGCAGTGTCTTACTGTTGACACTTGTTATCAATCACCTTGTTGTTTCTTCAACTGAGATATGTTAACAGGTTACAAATAGAGAACAGTAAGTCCCAGCCATGAATCATGTCTTGAGAGAAGCCACTTATTCTTGATGAACCATAATTTCATCATTGTCAGAAGATGTCAAAAAGTAAACATTACCTTTCTTGGAGTATTAGATGAGACTTTTGTGTGCCTGTGAATACTATGTATAAGTTATAAGAATTATGCAATGCCTGCTTGAAGCGTCACTTAGCATTCTGTACTTGGAACTATAGCTCAGTGGGAAAGTGCTTTGCCTGGTATTTATGAGACATTGGGCTTGATTCCTGGCAACATTGAGAAACAAAAACAACAATAAACTCTACATATATGTGAATAAACCTAATACAAGGAAGATCCAAATGTAACCTGTTCAAGTGTGACTAGATGGTGACCATGACAACCAGCAGGTAAAGGGAAGGTAGTTCACTAATAGAGCCTTTGGCTACCATGCTGTGACTTGGGTTCTGTATTCAGCACCATAACAAAGGATGGGGGAATAGACAAAGAAGATAAAGAAAGGAAAGAAGAGTGGAATAAAGAGAGGAAAGAGAAAAGTTACAAAATTTCTACCAGTAAGTTCAGAGGAAGAGTAATAGTACTCACCAAGTACGATGAGAGATTACACTGTTTGTTGGATGGTCAGTATAGCTATCAAGGGATGGCTTGCCCTTCATTCTGCTAGATCCCAATGCTCTACATACATATTTATAGCTAAAGGTTCTTCTGTGTTCATCTGAAACAACATTAGTGAAATTTCTAGGTTAAAAAAAAAGAGCACCAAGTTAGACCAAACATCTTAGAATTTGGTATTGGAAGAGTTAGTTTGTCTAGTCCAGTTTGACACTAGGGTACAGTGCAGGAAAGCATGAATGATTTATCTGATGAATCTAGGGTAGATGTTTATGAGGCCAGTGCAGTGGAATAAGGGAGAACACAAAGGAAGAAGGCCATGAATAGATGGAACACAATTCATTGCTGCTTGTATTACCTAGACAACCAAAGCTAATCTAACTATCCCATCTTACTGGCTCCTTTAGCTCAGGGAATCACCCTTGTACTCATAGATACAAGTATTCATCTGCCTTCTGTAGTTGGATATATGTTTTAGTTCAGTTTATGTTTGGGTTATAAAAACAGCTTGACCAAAGGCAGGACTTGAAGGAAGAAGGGATGTCTTTATTTCATCTCACACTGGCGAGTCACAGACCACCCTTGAGGGATACCATAGCAAGAATTCAAAGTAGAAAACCTGAAGGCAGGACTGCTTGCTATTACACTCAGAGTTGCTTCCAATCTCGGAAACTTACTCAGAGCTACGAGTTACAGCAGTAAAGACTGAGAATTCTCCTTGCCAGCTGGCATACTCTTTGGCTCTCCTCCTCTCTTTTCTAGATAGCTGTCAGCTATCTAGCCCAGGCCTGCCTACCTAGGAAGTAGTTTCACCCACAGTAGACTGGACTCTCCTACATCAACCATCAGTCTAGTTAATTCTTCAGAAACATAGCAACAGGCTAGTCCTTCAATTGAATCTGTCAGAAGACTCTAGGCTGTGGGACAAACAATAAGAATTTCAGTCTTAATATACCAAACTGAACTCCAGATAGTCCACTTATACCAAAATCTCTGTTTCAACTTGTTAGCATGTTCTACCTGTTGCCTTTGGGACACATGCAAACAAAATAGCTACGAGTGCCATTCAACTCTAAATCAGAAATCTTGCTTAGAAATTTGGAAATTTTTTGATACCTTGATTATTAACTTCTTACGCCATTGTAGATTACATTGTGCTGCAATGTCACAAGGTTTGTCTGTCTATTAGAGCTCCTGGTCAGTTCAATGCAATTTCATTCTTTAAATTCCTCATCTTTAAAATGGAGTCACCCTTGAGTCTTATGTTTTACTCACATTTAATCCACCAACAAATCATTTTGATAACTGCTTTCAATATATTTCCAGAATTTGAAAAACACTTTTTCTCTCTTCATTTTTACATTCCCCCTCCCAAGCCCTATTCTATACAGAATGGCCAGAGTAACCTTGTTAAAATATAATTTTTATGATGTCCTCTTACTGTTAAAAATTCTCAATGGCCTTTCCCCATAATAGATTCTGAGGCCACATTAGTATTTACCTGCCCTGTAATTCTTCTGGAATGCTTCCTTCTTTATTTCATAGGACTTTTGGACTTATTCCTTCTGCCAAGAATACTTTTCCCCCTAATGGCTGCATAAGTTCATCCTCCATCTGCCAAGAGTCACCTTTGAGTACTGCTATGCTCTTATACCAAGGAATGATACTTTTTTATAGTAAGCATTCACTAAAGAGTTTTGAGTGAATTAATTTACCCTGAATTAGGTTGTTGTGGTATGGGTAGCATCCGACCTTCCTTTTAGCTGTAGTTTTAAAACAATGTGACCAAAAGCAGCTTAGTGAGGAAAAGGTGAATTTCAGTTCCCTTACAGATTATGTCATCCATCACTGAGGGATGTCAGGTGAGGAACTCAAGGAGAAACCTAAAGCACAAACCATAGAGTAATGTTGCATTCCAGCATCTACTGTGCTCACTTGCTTTGTTTTTTATTAGATATTTTCTTTGTTTACACGTCATATGATAACTCCTTTACAAGTTTCCCCTCTGAAAAAAAGTAAAAAAAAAAAAAAAAAAGATAAAAAAACCAAACCAAAACAAAAAACCCCTGTTCCCTCCCCTCTTCTCCTGCTCACCAACCCACCCTCTCCCACTTCCTGGCCCTGGCATTCTCCTGTACTGGGCATAGAACTTTCACAGGGCCATGGGCCTCTCCTGTCCTTGATGACCAACTAGGTCATCCTCTGCTATACATATGCTGCTGGAGCCATTAGTCCTACCATGTGTACTCTTTGGTTGGTGGTTTAGTCCCTTGGAGCTCCGAGGGTACTACTTAGTTCATATTCATGTTTATCCTAAGGGGCTTCAAGCTTTTCAGCTCCTTGGGTCCTTTCTCTAGCTCCTTCACTGGGGACCCTGTGCTCAATCCAATGGATGGCTGTGAGCTTCTACTTCCGTATTAGCTGTATACTGTCAGAGTCTCTCAGGAGACAGCTATATCAGGCTCCTGTCAACTAGTACTTGTTGGCATCCACAATAGTGTCTGGATTTGATGATTGAATATGGGAAGGATTCCCATGTGGAACAGTCTCTGAATTGTCCTTCTTTCTATTTCTGCTCCATAGTTAGTCTCTGCAACTCCTTCCATGGGTATTTTGTTCCCCCTTTTAAGAAGGAACAAAGTATCCACACTTTGGTCTTCCTTCTTCTTGGTTTTCTTGTGGTTTGTGGATTGTACTTTGGGTATTCCAATCTTCTGGGTTAATATCCACTTATCAGAGAGTGCATACCATGTGTGTTCTTTTGTGATTGGGTTACTTCACTCAGGATAATATTCTCCAGATCCATCAATTTCCCTAAGAATTTCATAAATTCATTGTTTTTAATCACTGAGTAGTACTTCATTGTGTAGATATAGCACATTTTCTGTATCCATCCCTCTGTGGAGGGACATCTGGTTCATTTCCAGTTTCTGGTTATTATAAATAAGGCTGCTATGAACATAGTGGAGCATGAGTCCTTATTACATGTTGGAGCATCTTCTGGGTATATACCCAGGATTAGTATAGCTGGGTCCTCTCGTAGTACTATGTCCAATTTCCTGAAGAATCGCCAAACTGATTTCCAGAGTGATTATACCAGTTTGCAATCCCATCAGCAATGAAGGAGTGTTCCTCTTTCTCCACAACCTCGCCAGCATCTGCTGTCACCTGAGTTTTTATTCTAGCCGTTCTGACTGGTGTGAGGTGTAATCTCAGGGGTGTTTTGATTTGCATTTTCCTGATGACTAAGGATGTTGAACATTTCTTTAGGTGCTTCTTGGCCATCTGGTATTTGTCACTTGAGAATACTATGTTTAGCTCTGTACCTCATTCTTTAATAGGGTTATTTGGTTCTCTGGACTTTAACTTCTTGAGTTCTTTGTATATATTGAATATTGGCCCTCTATCAGATATAGGATTGGTAAAGATCTTTTCCCAATTTGTTGGTTGCTGTTTTGTCCTATTGACAGTGTCTTTTGCCTTACAGAAGCTTTGTAATTTTAAGAGGTCCCATTTGTCAATTCTTGATCTTAGAGCATAAGCTATTGGTGTTCTGTTCAGGAAAATTTCCCCTGTGCCCATGTGCTCAAGGTTATTCCCCACTTTCTTTTCTATTAGTTTCAGTGTATCTGGTTTTGTGCAGAGGTCCTTGCTCAGTGGGTCAGAGCACTGGCTGCTCTTCCAAAGGTTCTGAGTTCAAATCCAAGCAACCACATAGTGGCTCATAACCACCCGTAATGAGATGTGATCACTTTCCTATACAGCTAAAAATTACCTACCCAGGGAATAGTGTCACCCACAGTGGGCATGGCCCTCTTACATAAATTAATCAAAACAACTCCCAACAGGCCACCCGATCTAGGCAATTTTTAAACTGAGGTTTACATCTCACATTACTTTAGGCTGTGTTAAGTTGATAGTTACCCTAAAAGGACGGAATAAATCTCCTAAAGAAATGAGATAAAGCTATTTTGTTACATGTAGAAGGCATGACTAGGTATCAGTGTATTTTTAATGAATCAAAAGTTTTGTCTTAGAATCTATTTTTTATTAGATATTTTCTTTATTTACATATCATACGATATCTCCTTTCCCACTTTCCCTTCCAAAAAAGACTCAAAAAACCAAAAATGAAAAAACAAGAACAAACCCCTGTACCTCCCTCCCCTCCCCCCCCCCCCCCTTTTTTTTTTTTTTTTTTTTTTTTTTTTTTTGTAGTGTATTTTCCAAAGAGGTTGCTTCCACTTAACCTGGCCTCTCTTTGAACTCTCCTTAAGTTCTTCTTCAGCTAATTCTCATTTAAAAAACCTACCATATATCAAGCACCAAGGCTGTGTGCTTAAGAAATTTTATACCATTTGAACCTGTCTCTTTGGCAGTGCATGCTCATTTTGTAGGAGAGGACACGGCATTTCAGAATGGCAAAGGAAATATCTCAGAGTCAGAGGGAGCTAGGGTAGGAGAGAGTCTTGGGTTTGATTCTCAGTTTCAGATCTACTATATTTTACTCCCAAGTCTTCAATCCATGAGAATAAAGAGTGTTGGCAGACAACTGCCATTACTAATATACTGTCTTATCTTCTATTTCCAGAGGAAATCTAGAGATATAGAATAATTACTAGCTGATTACTGCTGGGTAACAAATCACTCTAACATTTAACAACTTAAAAGAGCATCAGACATCTTGTTTTATGTCTCTGTAGGTCAGAGCCGATGAACTGGATCATTCTATTGTAGCATCTGCCCTGAGGTTTCAGTCAAGACAACAATTAGGGCTGAACTTAAGTGGTTGCATATTGTCATTTTGGCAATATTAAAAAATAGTTTTAGATTTTTAAATTTTATTTTATCCACGTGAATGTTTTGCCTGCATGTATGTGTGTGTAGCACATGTGTAGCTGATACTTATGGAAGTCGGATGAGGGCAATGGATCTCTCGGATGTATTGATGAGCTATCATGTAAGTGCTGGGAATTGAACCCAGGTACTCTGCAAGAGTAGAAAGTATTCTTGCTATTGAGCCATCTCTCAAACCCCTAATTTGATAATGTTATATTCAATGTGGGAAGGAATTATACATATATACAAAGCTAGCTACCACCATCTGCTGTCTTAGTACTAACATCTCCTGGTTTCCAAGTTTTAAATACATAAACTATACCTTCTTCCTGGTACATACCTTCAGTCTTGCTTATACATTTGCCAGAATCCTATTCCATAAATCAACTCAAGGTATTATTATTAATATTCCAGTAAGTATGTAGTCCTCTACTTCCTATCAGGTCATTTTTCTTGACTTTGGACATTGAATATTTACCAAGTTTTAAGTCATTCCATGCTGAGTACCAGATAGAAATATTAAAAAATAATACAGAATCTCCATTCATTAACCTTACTGTGTAACACAGGGGAGGGACATGTATAAGTCACAATTGCATAACGCTATTTGGGACTGTAAATGTTGTAGTCAGTGAATAACTGTTAAGGCAACACGGAAAAGAGCCTGTCGGTGAGGGAAAGCTCACACCAGTACTTGAAGGTTGCTGATAAGTTCATAAGGCAACTAAGTAGAAGGGAGCATTGTACCAAGAAGTGCAGTATTAACATCAAGTTCTTGATCATGATTCTTTTCTCTTACTAATATTAGTAGACTGTAGACTCTTCCTGTAGCACATTTCCTTACTCAGAGAACCCGTGTTAATTTCTGCTTTGTGTACGTATCAGTGGACACAGAAGGCCAGATTTCCCAAATCTATTGCTTATTGAGTAAAATCAGAATCATTTACATATTGGTTCTTTCCCATGCGGCTTCTATCATTTTCTAAGGCTCCAGTGTCAGTATGTTAGTCCGTTCCACTCACTTGGTTGACATCATCATTTTTGCTCTGCTCATGTCTTGGTTAAGACCTCCCTCTCTTTCAGATGGTCTTGGGTAGCTTCAGCTGTTAACGTCACACGGCCTAGAGTAATTTGAGAAGAGAGCATCAATTAAGGGATTGTTTAGATCAGATGGGCCTTTGTACATGTCTGTGGGAGACTGCCTTGGTTATTAATTGGTATAGAGTAGTCCAGCTACTGTGGGTGACACCATTCCCTGAACATGTGGCCCTGAACTGGATAAAAATCTCCCAGGATCAATAATCATGTTTATGAGCACTCAAACAGAATCCTCCACTGTTCCTGTCATACTTCTTTAGTGTGAAGTGAAGCATGGTCAGTGGTCATGCTGTGTGGAATGACAAGTAGACCAGCAAGAATTTGAATTCTTGCCTTCAGTCTGTGCCTTGATGTCCCTCACTGGTGGATTGTGGCCGAAATTGTAAGTGAAATAAACCTTTTCTCCCTAAATTGCTTTATATTCATATTATTTTTTTTAAACATAGCAACAGAATGAAACTGACTCACAGGCATTTTCTTGTCATTATACAAATGAGACATTGGCACATTGGCACATTGGAGAGCTGCACGTGCGTAGGCTATTTTGTTAATAAAATCCTTACTTATTCTATGGTCAATAGTTGTCAGTGACTCTATAAGCATCATCAAAGAAGATGCCATGCGTGGTCCATATTGCTTGTAACCAAGCCTAGCTCTCTGCTTTGCTTCTGCATCCTGCAAATTGTTAAATATTTGTGATGCTAATGTTTGCTGTGGCACATGGTGTTAAATGGGAAAACAGGACCATGGGGTCTATTCCTTGTGTTGTTCATGAATAATAATGCATGATTAATTGTATATCAGATTGTGGCAATATCAGAAGCACCAGGCAATTGCAGCAGTGATTACCACTATGATAGGCTTTCGAATTAGCTCTTTAAATTCAGTCAATTGTAGCAAAGAACAATGGACTTTTGTCAGTTTAGAGAACTAGATGAGGGTCCCATATTTGGCAGAACCATTTAAAGTGAGAAATCAAAGTGCAAAGGACTAGGACTCTAGCTCTGTGTGGAACACAGTAGTTACTGCGAGGGAAGTAAATCAAACTGAAAGTAGTTTTTAAAAGAGGTACATCATTTCCATTCATTTCAATTTTTATTATAAAGGACAGGAAAGTATCCCACGATAAGCCTTGATTATTTACCATTGACCATGAAACCCCTGGGTCTACTTACTGGCTTGCTCTAGGCATTTCTATTAAAAGTTGACAGTAACTCCCTGTTTAGATGAGCTTTGTGGAGCACAGAGGGGAAAGAAAGCATGTCCCCTCTTTGCTACTTGGGGAAGAATGGCTACACAGGGAAACACACTATTTTTAAAGTAGTGGTTAAGGTTTCCTTGCAGCAAGATTATTTCCCTTTCTGGGAAAAACATTGTTTCACTGACAAATTGCTAGAATCTACAGTCAGGGAAATGGCCTGGTTGTGATGGCTTCTTCAAACAGGCACAGATGCTCACCTAAGAATCCAGTATGTGATCCAATTGTGCTGCATTGGACGTTGGGTACAGTGTGTTGTCTCTGTTTTTGTAATTAATTTATTTACTCATTCCTTTTAACTTTTATGAATCAAATATGTTTTTAGAGAATTCTTCTCATATATACAATAGATACTGAGCCCTTTAAACCCCTGTTTCTTTATGACCTCTATAAACTCCTACCCACACAAATTTTTCTCCCATGTTCATAGCTATTTTGTTTTGAGACCCACTGAAAGCGACCAGGGCTATTTCTACGACTGTGAGAATTTAATGTGCTTAGCAGAGGGTATAAAACTAAAGACTGCTCTTCCCAGAATCAAATTATAGTCAGCAGTTCAGAAGAAAAGGGTCCCATGATCATCCTGCACCCTTCCCTGACTAATTGTCAATAAGGTTTTGTGAGGGTCTAATGCAGATAACTATAGTTATGAGTTAATAATTGAGATGGTTGTATGAAATCAAAAACCGCATTCTATGGCCCTTTGTCCTGTATTCAGGCTCCTACATACTTCTGTGATCTCTGCCATAATGTCCTCTTCCATGAGCTCTAGAGGGGGGTGGTATAAATAACTTGCTTAAAGCTTAGCTTATATCCATTGCTTGTTCTCTGTATCTTTTTTTGTTTTTTGTTTTTATTTTTTTATTTTTTTAGATATTTTCTTTATTTACATGTAAATTTTCCCTTTCCCAGGTTCCCCTCCAAAAAACAAACAAACAAACAAAAACAACAAGAACGAACTTCTTTTGCCTCCCCCCTCCCCATGCTTGCCACCCCACCCTCTCCCACTTATTGGCCCTGGCATTCCCCTACACTGGGGCACAGAACCTTCACAAGGCCGAGGTCCTTTATTCCTATTGATGATCGAATTTGCAATCCTCTACTATACACATGCTGCCAGAACATTCAGTCCCACCATGTATAGTCCTTGATTGGTGGTTGGGTCCCTGGAAGCTCTGAGGGTACTAGTTAGTAATTGTTGTTCGTCCTAAGGGGTTGCAAACCCTTCAGCTCCATAGAACCTTTCTCTAACTCCTTCATTGGGGACAGTGTACTCAGTTCAATGACTGGTTGTGAGCATCTACATCTGTATTAGTCAGGTATTGTCAGAGCCTCTCAGGAGACAGCTATATGCTTGTCCTTCCTTCAGTCCTGCTCCATAGTTAATCTCTGCCACTCCTTGTGTGGGTGTTTGGTTCCCCTTTTTAAGAAGGAATGAAATGTCCACCTTTTGGTCTTCCTTCTTCTTAAGTTTCTTGTGGTTTGTGGGTCATTCTTCCTATATTCCAAACTTCTGGGCTAATAACCACTTATCAGAGAATGCATACCATGTGTGATCTTTTGTGATTGGGTTACCTCACTCAGGATGATACTCTCCAGATCCATCCATTTCCCTAAGAATTTCATAAATTCATTGTTTTTTATAGCTGAGTAGTACTCCATTGTGTAGATATACCATACTTTCTGTATCCATTCCTCTGTTGAGGGACATCTGGGTTGTTTCCAGTTTCTGGCTATTATAAATAAGGCTGCTATGAACATGGTGGAGCATGTGTCCTTATTACATGATGGAGCATCTTGTGGGTATATGCCCAGGAGTGGTATGGCTGGGTCCTCTGGTAGAACTATGTCCAATTTCCGGAGGGACTGCCACACTGATTTCCAGAGTGGTTGTACCAGTTTGCAATCCCACCAGCAATGAAGGAGTGTTCCTATTTCTCCGCAACCTCTCCAGCATCTGCTGTCACCTGAGTCTTTTATCCTAGCCAATCTGACTGGTGTGAGGTGGAATCTCAGAGTTGTTTTGATTTGCATTTCCCTGATGACTAAGAATGTTGAACATTTCTTTAGGTGTTTCTCAGCCATTTGGTGTTCATCAGTAGAGAATTCTTTGTTTAGCTCTATGCCCCATTTTTTAATAGGGTTATTTGGTTCTCTGGAGTCTAACTTCTTGAGTTCTTTGTATACATTGGATATTAGCCCTCTATCAGATATAGGGTTGGTAAAGATCTTTTCCCAATTTGTTGGTTGCCGTTTTGTCCTATTGACAGTGTCTTTTGCCTTACAGAAGCTTTGCAACTTTATGAGGTCCCATTTGTCAATTCTTGATCTTAGAGCAGAAGCTATTGGGGTTCTCTTCAGGAAATTTTCCCCTGTGCCTATTTGCTCAAGGTTCTTCCCCACTTTACTTTCTATTAGTTTCAATGTATCTGGTTTGATGTGGAGGTCCCTGATCCACTTCGACTTGAGCTTTGTACAAGGCGAAAGGAATGGGTCAATTTGCATTTTTCTACATGTTGACCGCCAGTTGAGCCAGCACCATCTGTTGAAAATGCTGTCTTTTGTCCACTGTATGGTTTTAGCTCCTTTGTCAAAGATCAAGTGACTATAGGTGCATGGGTTTATTTCTGGGTCTTCAATTCTGTTCCATTGATCAACCTGCCTGTCACTGTACCAATACCATGCAGTTTTTATCACGATTGCTCTGTAGTACAGCTTAAGGTCCGGGATTGTGATTCCACCAGAGGTTCCTTTATTGTTGAGGATAGTTTTGGCTATCCTGGGTCTTTTGTTATTCCAGATGAATTTGCAAATTGCTCTTTCTAAGTCTGTGAAGAATTGAGTTGGAATTTTGATGGGGATTGCATTGAATCTGTAGATTGCCTTCGGTAAGATGGCCATTTTTACTATATTAATCCTGCCAATCCATGAGCATGGGAGATCTTTCCATCTTCTGAGCCTAGCAATTTTTTCATTGGTTCTAGGGATCTGAACTCAGAGGTCCTGATGCTTGTGTGGCAAGAACTTTACCAACTGAGCTATCACACTAGTTCGCTTTTTTATTAGTTTAAAAGTAGCAGGATTCTCAAATACACATTGGATTTTTTTTCTACAAGATCCCTCCCATCATTTTATATATAGGTTTTCTTCATTTTATACACACTTTAAATGATTTGTATTCTCTGTATAACTGAACACTATGGATACCAGTACTTCATTGAGAAGATAATAATGAAGTTAATCATTTTCCTATAATAGACTTCTAGGTTACTGCCTCTATAATTAACATTACTATGTTTCTAATTAACATTTATAATTAGCCCTGATATGAAACACTGGTGTGGACAGTTTTTTTAATACTTAGGGTTATTTCTGGCATACTTGCTACCGCAGTGCCAAACACCCTTTCACTGAGGGGTGCTCAGATTCTCACAGCCCCATACTTCAGCAGATCCTTCACATGCTGGGGGCATGCTGGGAGAAAGGTTACTTAGGTAGAGGCTAGAAACCTTTATTAATGGAAAGTGGTAGGATGAACATACATAGAAAAGCAAGTTCTTGGAGTTTTGTCACAATGACTGTAAGTTTTAATATGGCTTTAACTCAAGAGGAAGAGGTAATACCAAATGATTTGAATTACAAGAATGAGAGTTAGAAATTTTGATGAACACAATAAAGGTATTTGAGCTGTCTAAAATAGGAAGCAGGTGCTTGGTGAGACACTGAGAGAGCTCTCTGTTGTAGGAAACATCTAGTCATTGCAAAGGATCCTGGGGAAGCTGGAATACAAAGCTCTCTTTTCAACATCCTTTCAGTTCCCTTTTCATTTGTCCATTCCAACGGTTTGCAATGTCCTGTCATATTTCCACACTGAACATCCATATCCATCTCTAATTGTGCTGGGAGTTAGAAGATGCCAGAAGAGTTGCTCTAGGGAAGATTAGGGAAAGTGCTGCAACAACATTGACGCATACAGGAAATTACTGAAGAGTTGATCATCAGGCATGTGACATTAGTGCCATCTGCCATCCCTTAAAAATGGTTCTTTCTCACACGACTGCTCCTCTCCTGTGATAGCTGTTCTATAGTAATTAAAAAAAAAATTACATGTATCTATGTGTGTGTCTGCATGTGTGTGAATAGGCATGCAATGTGCTTTTGTGGAGGCAGAGAACTACTTGTGGGAATTGCTGAGCGCTTTCCACCACGTGATTTTCAGGGATGCAACCAGGTTGTCAGTCTCAGTGGGAAGCAAATTTACCCACTGAACTATCTGCCTGGACCCCACTGTACTTTTTAATATAGTGTTAAAGGCTTGTTGGAACATAATTACTTTGTTCCCTAGCACTTAAGTCTTTAGCTTTTCTGTGTTCCAAAAACAATTAGGAAACCAACAAATATAGGACAATGAATGGATTCATGGTCTGGCCAAACACAAGGCAAGGTGAAATCTAACTTTTTCCTACCCCATGTATAGCCTTCTGATGAATTCTATAAAACTATGACACAGATGCCACAAAATATGTAAATTTAGGTGTGAGCCACTTCAATGGGTCTTTTACTAAAATGAAGGAAACTTAGAAAAAATTGGTTCCAGGATACTTTTCCATTGTCTCAGATCTTTCTCTATTACAGTGTGTGTGTGTGTGTGTGTGTGTGTGTGTAGGTGTAGTGTAGTAGTGTAGTGTATTAGTATGTACACATGGATGCAGTATCCATGGAAGCCTGAAGAATGTGTCAGGTCTCCTGGAACTGGAGTTATAGTTTGTGAACCACCTGATGTAGATGCTAGGAATGAAATTTGAGTCCTTTAGAAGAGTATCAAGTGCTCTTTTTTTTTTTTTTTTTTTTTTTCTTTTTTTCAAGGAGCATCTAGTATCAAGATCCCTGACCTTTGAGAGAGAAGAGTCTCTGGGGTTTTATTGAATGTTGGCTATAAGACCCTCCCCCATCCCAGACCTGGCAGAGTTCTCTGTCATAAGTGGAGCTGCAATCTTTTGTGTCTTTTCTTTGCTTTAGAGGTCAACGACAAGTTGAACTCCTGCATGCTTGTTAAGCATACTAATTATGCAAATGAGAAAAGGTGAGAGCCTTATAGCTAAAGGGAGGGACCCAAATGTCTGTCTTTAACATATCTCTTCTCCACTGTGAACTGCAGCATGGGATCTCAGTTATCATCCCACCTTGGCTGAGCCAAATCAGAACCCCTACGCTGTGAGTGACCAAGGACAAGCATTTTTAAAAGCAGCTGCAGGATCAAAGTGCAGCTGTGGCCACACACAAAAAAGTGACATTTGGCCCACAGGGTGACATATTGTGTTGGTTTTTGTCTCATAAATGTGTAATTTCATGCAAGTGTGATTTGATCTCCTTGGATGACGGGAGCTCTTCGGTTTCCCTGGCACCTGTATACTGCTGCCTATCCAGTGATGTAACTAACAAAGGAGAAGTGAAGTGTCTTTTACAACCATTTGTTCGTTCAGCTCTGCTGTCCAGACTTCCTGATCTCACCTTGCATCTGTGCTGATGTGTTTAGAGGGTGTCATTTTTATTCTAACGCATTTAAGACACCTATGATATGCTTTTCCTCTCTCTTGATGGCTTCTTTGTTCTAACAGACATCTTTCTCTGACCTTTATATTTCTGAGTTATTTCTTACCCCCCCGCAACTGACAGAGGTCATGTCCGCCTTGATGTTAATGTCTAGTCTTCTGCTACAGTTAAAAAAAAATCAGTTCTGTAGGACATCATATTTTGAACTTTCATAGAAAAATGATTCTATTAACATGATATTTTAAAAGGCCTATAGGTCCTTTGAAGCTTCTGAACATGGCTCCTAACTGAAAATTAAAAGGGGGAAACTATTTGTAGGAATTACATGGTATGTGACATTCCAGATTATGAACCCAGGGAATAAAATTTATTTAGTTTCATTTAGTGTCTTAGTTAGGGTTTTACTGCTAGGAACAGACACCATGACCAAGGCAACTCTTATAAAGACAACATTTAGTTGGGGCTGGCTTACAGGTTGAGTCCAGTATTATCAAGGTGAGAGCATGGCAGCATTCAGGCAGGCATGGTGCAGGAGGAGCTGAGAGTTCTACATCTTCATCTGAAGGCTGCTAGCAGAATCCTGCCTTCCAGGCAGCTAGGGTGGAGGGTCTTAAAGCCCATGACCACAGTGACACACCAACTCCAACAAGGCCACTCCCTGGGCAGAGCATATACAAACCGTCACATCTAGTAACTTTTTAAAATTCTGAACTATGGTTTATTTATCAAGACATGAGTTTGCTCCCTTCCTATATCAAAGCATAAGTTTAGCAGTTCTCTGCTTATGAAGTAAGACTCAGAACACTGGCCTTCTTTGGTTTTCTGCAGTGATGGGAATCAAACTGAGAGCCTTGTACATGCCAGGCAAGCACTGAACCAGTGAGTTACATATATACGCCAGGCAGTTAGTATTTTGAGACAAGGTCTCAGCATGTAGCCTAGGCTGGCCTTAGTCCTGCTGTGGTTTTACTTCCGTAGTCTCCTGGGGCTGAGACCTCAGGGCTGGCTAAAGGGACTTTCTGACTCATCAGGTATCCTCCAAAAATGTGTCTGTCAATGCTCGCTTGGGTTTTTAATTAGTGTCAACCTAGAAAATGTTTCTTATAAAAATTGTACTACTGTTGGGGTGAATAGAGAAGTTAGACATCTGAGAAAGTAGGCTATGTAATACTTTAAGGGCTACAATTAAGAATAAATTTTCTTTTTTAAAAAAAATTATTTATTTTTTACACTCCATATTCCATTCCCTGCCCCCCCCTCACCATCCACCTTCCAACTGCTCCACATCCCACATCTCTCCATCCCCTCTGTCTCCACATGGATGCCCCTACCACCCCTATCCCACCTCACCTCTAAACTCCCTGGGGCCTCCAGTCTCTTGAGGGTTAGGTGCATCAACTCTGAATGAACCCAGACTTGGCAGTCCTCTACTGTATATGTGTTGGGGGCCTCATATCAGCTGGCATATGCTGCTTGCTTGGTGGTCCAGTGTTTGAGAGATCTCGGGGGTCCAGTTTAATTGAGACTGCTGCTCCTCCTACAGGGTGGTCCTTCTCCTTAGCTTCTTTCAGCCTTCCCTAATTCAACAACAGGGGTCAGCTGCTTCTGTCCATTGGTTGGGTGCAAATATCTGCATCTGACTCTTTCAGCTGCTTGTTGGGTCTTTCAGAGGACAGTCGTGATAGGTCCCTTTTTGTGAGTGCTCCATAGCCTCAGTAATAGTGTCAGGCCTGGGGACCTCCCCTTGAGCTGGATCCCATTTTGGGCCTGCTGCTAGACCTTCTTTTCCTCAGGCTCCTCTCCATTTCCATTCTGGTAATTCTTTCAGACAGAAACAATTATGGATCAGAGTTGTCAATGTGGGTTGGCCCCCCTTTCTCTCATTTGATTCCCTGTCTTTCTACTGGAGGTAGACTCTACAAGTTCTCTCTCCCTACTGTTGGGCATTTCATCTAAGGTCCCTCCCTTTGATTCCTGAGAGTCTCTTACCTCCCAGGTAAGGTGCATTCTGGAGGCCCCCCCCCCAAAATTTTCTATAAGTGTTTGAAGCTTTACTTTTCTTGGACCAATTCTTTTTTTTTTTTTTAGACCAATTCTTTTATACAATGTTAATTTAAAAAATAACATTTCTTTTTATTATTTTTATTTATGCTTATGTTTGTGTTGAGAATGTCAGATGGCTATAGAACCCACAGAAGTCAGAATAGGGCATTTGATCCTTTGGAACTGAGTTTAGGCTGTTGTGAATTGTGTTGTGAACCAAAATACGTGCTCTTTAAGGGTAGCAAATTCTCTTAACTGTTTGATATGGCACCATCTCTCCAGCTTCTCATCTATTTTATATATCTATCTCTATCTACATCTATCTAATGTATATGCACATATGTATGTATAGTTATTTTATAATATCATATTCTGTTCTTGAGAACAGAATGTACCTGGCTCTACCTATTTGCTTCATTCATTTTTTCACATTTCTCACATTTACTATGTGCTCACTAGGTCTAGCTACTAGGCTGTAATCCAGGCATGCAAAATGGGGAACATATTAGCTTTTGCAATGGCTCATCCAATCTTGTTTGAACACTTCAGAGGTCACAGGAATGTTGATGGGGCTTTGAAAAAAATGTATGTCTCCATCAGGATAAAATCTCAAATAAGTCATTTATACCATGCCCAGAGTAAGGAAACAGGAATCCCTTCTGACTGTGTCTATAAGACCTTGCATTTGCAGTTGGCAGCTTGTGGTAAGTGTTGGTTCCTTTGAGTTCTCAGAAGGCATCACCACTATGTGCAGTTCAGAACTCTTCCTTATATTTTCTAAGATCAGCATGTTAAGAAATATGTTTCCACCCTACAATTATTCAATGAATCTTCTTTGCTGGTACCCACAGTTTCTGCACTTATAATGGAGACTGACAGGTTTAGACATCCTTTCCAGAGTTTAATAGTTTTCAAGACTATCGTAAATAGTTTTAATGAACCGTAGGTAACAGTAAAATCATTTCACAGAAGAGATCCATCCTTGTGCTGTTTAATTAAAATCTCTCTGCTGGTGGAAAGTTCTCTCTCTGGTGTTTTCTTTAATGCATTCACAGTGCATCTGTCTGGGCTCCCTCACTAGAGATATCTTTCATTATAATCCACTTATCTAGGTTTATAATTAAACTTCCAAATGTAAAATTTCCAGTGGCAAATTGCCAGGTTATCCAGTGAACTTTTGTCTTTCTCTGAGAGGAAACACTCTTTAAAAATTTGGGTTTGGTAACTTGTGCAGTTTATCATTTTAGAAGTATTTGTTTGCACTATTTATGGGGATATAAATCAAGACAGCCATTATGCAAACAGACACTTCCAAAAACCAACACCAGAAATAACATAAACATAGCTACTCTACTCCCTAGGTGTATACCCATAGGAAGTAGAATGAGCATGCTAAAGAGATACCTGTACGCCCATCTTCTCTGTCTTACTGCCACAATATCCACAATAGCCAACATGTGGAATTAAATGAGGTATGTATCAGCGGATGTATAGCAAATGAGATGTGGTATATTTATGCCATGCTAGGGCATTGATAGATAAAATGTACTACATGAAAATTTCTGTGAGACTGAGTGAGTTTGTTCAAAATAACATTAAGTCACCAAAAGAAATGAAATCTTGCCTTTTGCAAAAGCATAGGTAGAACTGGAGAGTGTTATATTAAGTGATAAAATTAGCCAGATAGAGAAAGACAAATATAGCTTTCCCTCACTCAAATATATTGCTTAATACACCTGATTTCATAAACACAGACCATAAAATATAGGTAGATTAAATAGAGGTAAGTTTTGTACAGGCATGTAGGATAATGGGTATCACAATATGTTAAGACAAGAGGAGTAATTTATGAACGTATATACCATAGTTCGGTGAATATTGTTCATAATAAATTATGATGTATGTTAAATGACTAGACAGGAAGTGTTGGAAGCTTAGTAGCATTAAGAAATGATAAATAGTTAAAGCTATCAAAATGGAGATTGCCCTGATTTGATCATTGTTTTATATGCCTATATTGAACTATTATACTATACCGACAGATATGTATAATCCAAAAATATCTGCTTATATCCATAGATACACATTAATAGTGAGACATAGTAAGGAAGAATGGCTTTCATTTAGTGCTACTGATTTCTATACAGGTCTTTGAAACAGGAAGTGAGTAATACTCATTAAATAAACATATGGATGTTGTTCAGGTGGGGAAATAATAAATGAATTGTACTTCATAACAACTGCATTCAGGCTGGGTGGGTTTGTTTAAAGTAGTTATGTACTGTGTTTGTAAGACTTCATGAGCACAGTTTCTCTAACATGTATAAGAGACACAATCTCGCAATAAACTCCTCATTCCTCTAAAGTCTTTTTCCTCCCCTCCTCTTTAATGATTCCTGAGCCTTAGGTGTAGAAAATGTGCTGTAGAGGTATCAGCTTGGACTGAGCTGCACAGGTCTTCATTCTGATTGGTATGTTGTGGTTTTCTGTAATAGCTGCAATTTGCTGCAAAGAGAAGTCTCCTTGGTGAAGTGTGAGAACTACACTTATGTGTGGGCATAAGGATAAATATTTAGAATGTAGTTAAGAATTATTCTGGTATAGTAGAATGGCCCTTTAGGTGCTCCTCCAAGATCCATGACATCACTAATCCCAAGTAGTTCACTAGATTTCCAATACTAGGCATGGTTTTTCTATTGTTGAGTGGCATTTAAGTCTAGTTAGAGAGCTGTTGGTTATTCCCAAGGTATGTATGCCCTATTGCATTTTCATAGTTATAGTGCCATGTTGACTGCTGTTGCAGTTAATAAAAGACATAATTTGTTAAGGCTATTAGTTGGTTTTCTCCCTTGGAATCTTGCATGGTACCAGACAGTGGTGGCGCACGCCTTTAATCCCAGCACTTAGGAGACAGAGGCAGGCAGATTTCTGAGTTCAAGACTAAACTGTTCTACAGAGTGAGTTCCAGGACAGCCAGGGTACACAGAGAAACCCTGTCTTGAAAAACCAAAACTAAAAATAAGAAAAAAGAAAGAAAAAAGAAAATGGAATCTTGCATGGCACCTGAGAGCTAGTCTTCAGGGAGGAGGTTTTCAGTTGAGATCCAAAACTAGCCTTCAAAGTCCTGCATCCTTACTTCATGGGCCTTGCCTTCCACCTCTGGAAGAAACAAATGCCAACTGCAACAGCCTATAATATTTTAGAAGTTGCTTGAACAACCATGGCCAACAACTCAAAAGAAGGCTTCTAATGCTTGATGTGGAGATTCCATTAATCTATGGTTCTGGTGGAGCATTGACAGTCAAGGTGGAAAAACTTCATTTCATCTAAAAAATATATATATATATATATGTACACATATATGTATATGCATACATATACATATGCATATATATGCAGACTTATGAGTATTATAGGTATTTTAGGTAGATATTAGTGATATGACTTCTTCTGAATTTTCAGACATCCTTACTGTTATTTTATCTGTCATCTTTCTCCTTCTGTATTTACTTCCCTCAACCTTGACAATTAACCATCCCCCAACCATAGTTCTCATTCATGACCTTACTTAAGCAAGAATGACAACAATAGACATGTCAGTGATGAAAGTGGAAATCTCAGGATGCCTCAAACTTAAGACAAAAAGTACAGAGAACTAAGGATTACTGAGTCTTCTTCAGGGAAGAGCACACCAACTGGTTATTCAGTACCAAGTGGTCAATCATGAAATCATGGAATGGTAAAACACAAACACACACACACACACACACACACACACATACATACACACACACACACACACACACTCACAAACATAACATTATACAAACTGAGCATTTTGTATTTATATATTTAGGAACGTGTGTGTGTGTGTGTGTGTGTGTGTGTGTGTGTGTGTATACAATTAAATAAAAAGAGATCAGGAAAGATAAAAGGGTCGAAAAACATGGGGTTGTAGTTCCAGAGCAGAAAGTAAAGGGAGAAACGATGGATGTAATTATTATTACAAAAACTATAATACAAATCTATACATCACATATAATGCATATATGTGTACATATAAGTGTGTTTAAAGACTAAGAAATTAAAAAAGAGACACATAGAGAGTCAAAAGAGGTGCTGAGGATAAAGGGGGATGCCACAAAGGATGTATGTGACATGAGAATGGAAAGTGGACAAGGAGGGTGGAGGACACAGGGAAGGCAAGGGATGACGAGAGCAGGAGAATCTGCTAAACCCCACAGTCATACCCAACACTTCACAGACTGACTTTACAATAATTTTTAAAGTCAAACATGGTCAACTTTAAAGATACTATTTAAGGAAAACATAATATGTCTTCTTGGATGAATGTTCTTCATACAAATAAATAAATAAATTTAAATAAAAGCTTTTTAAAAGGAGTCTACACTTTTCTTTTTAATTTCCATTTATTTTGGATGCTTCCTTTCAGTTTTGACTCTGCTGATTTTGGAAGTAAGAAGAATACAATATGGGGGAGGGTTCCAGCAAATCTCCTGAATCTAATGAGCATCTTGTTAATGGTCGACAAGGAGCCATAATAAGTGAAAGCTTATAAAAGATAATGGGAGTGACTGCTTAAGAATTTCATAGGCTTTTATAAACTTGTTATTATTTTGATGTCAACTGTGGACACATTTTTCAATTGCTTCCTTTGCAACATTAGATGCATAATTAATCAGGAAAATACAAAGCTGTACTTACAGTTTAACCAGATAATTGGCCTGGTATTAAATATTTAGAGTCATACATTGTACAAAATATTAATGAGTAATTAAGTATTTTTTTTTAATTTTAAAGGTCAACATCATTTGAAAAGAGGAATTTATCTCATTCACACAGTCTAACAGTACCAGATTTTAACTAAGAGTCTTCGGTGCAATTACATGTAAGCCTCCATAAACTACACTGCAACCTTTACATGTGTGTGTTCAGCAAACTACATCTCTACAAAGTGATGATTAAGTTCATCCATGCTCTTTCAAGCAAGATACATTGCAAAGTAGACATGACCATATATCTTTCTTATTTCCTAAACTGCCTATGGCAATATTTATATTCATTTTCTTACTCTCCCAGAAATGTAAGGTTTTCAACCTAAATTACTTCAGACAATATATATACATATATATACATATGTATGTGTGTGTATGTGTGTGTATCCCTTTGTGACTATGTTATGTTATTTATATTTAGAGATTAAACTTCTTATTCCCCATACTTGTAGTGTCCTTATCTTGAGAAAAATGTAAGAAATGTTCTACTTTTTCTATTGTTCTGATGGGGGGGGCAGGTAGAGTAAGATTATTTTTAAAGAGTAAGTAATTCTTCATCTTCAGAGTACAGAGTTGTATAACTATGAAATTGGTTTTTCTAAGTATGGAAGAGAGAATTCGGACTTAAATTCAAAGACATTCCTAGTTTCCAGGTTTTATATTAGCCTATGAGAAACTAGATCTGCTGATGCATCGCATACATTTAAGAGAAAAGTACGACATTGGAATGACTACTGGCCCTGGTCTCGTCACATGCGACACAATTATTGACATTGGAACACTGAGAGACAACTGGTCTGGGTTGCAGAAGCATGAAGGGCTCTTCTGTTTATATCGCAAGAATTGGATATCAGCTATCTGTGTGGAGATGGATAGGAGTAGACTACTGGACCAGGTCAGGGAAGAAGTCATGACTGGAGAGATACAGGGATGAATATAGAGAAAGGGGAATCAAGACATGTGCTATTTAAAGCAGAGAGACCAAATAAGATCTCCTTGGACAGCGAACAAAGCTGAAGAGGGAAGGAATCTGAGGACAGAGCCAGAACCACACAAATATGAATGTCAAGATGAGGAGGATGTGTGAATTGTGTAGGCCAAAGAGAGGATGCCAGAAAGAAGGAGCCAGCAGGAAAGCTTCACAACTTGTCTTAAGTGAAGAAAGTGGAGGAGACTCTATGAAGTCACACAAAGAGGATTTTATGACTCTACGAGGCTGTAGCCAGTTGGTTATAAAACAACAAGAACTCTTTTAAGGTAGTCTCAGAATGATGTAGGGAGTGGAAGTAACTAGATGGCTCTTGACCTACTGAAGCAGTGATTCTTTACTATTCTTGTGAGTTAACTCAGTTTCCCCTATGAGGAAAAAAAAGACAGCTCAAATGCCCAGGGTTAGATAAGGTGGGGATGGGGGTTCTGGGAAGTCATTATTGATATAAGTAAATTAACTAATTAAAAATAATAAATAAATTTTTTAAAAAAGAAAGAAAGCTGAGTCTTAGGGTTCTTCTAAGTCTTTCTCCTCTTTGCTCAGGGTGCGACATCCATCATCACAGTCTGAAGATGACAGTCATATTTTATAGAAAAGGAGCCAATTGCAAGGACCTGTTCTTTCTTTCAGGGAAGTGTATTTTTTATTGAACAAGGGTGATATCAATACCTTTGACCCTGCAACTTATAAATCATTTGCCAGAACTGTGTCATATGGCTCAGTCAGCATCAGCTTGTCTGGAGCTATGATTTTTTTTTCTTAAATAGAATATATTTTAAAATCTGTAGTTCTGAAAGAAATAGAGAATACAGAAGTATCTTCACTTACTACTAAGCTGTAGTTTTGGTTAGAAAACCAATTTCAAGCCTCTTCCTCCTCCTCCGCATCCTTCCACTCCCTTTTCTTCCTTTTGTTAATCTGCTATGTCTTCTAGCAAAAGTATGTTCAAGGAGAAGTATGACACTAATGTAAATGTTCTTCAGATTTTTCTGTGCTTTATTCTACTGTGCAAAGTATTTCAGTTATTATTATAGAAAACTTTCTCTCTCTCTCTCTCTCTCTCTCTCTCTCTCTCTCTCTCGCTCTCTCTCCCTCTCTCTCTCCCCTCTCTTCCTCTTTTCTCTATTTCTTTCTCTCTCCCTTGTCTATCTGTCTGTCTGTATGTATGTCTCTCTCTCTTTCTCTCTCTCTCTCACACACATACATACATACACATACACACACACACACACACACACACACACACACACACACAAATATATACGTATTATCTGCTTACATTTGTTGTCATTAGACTTCTTCAGTGAGTCACAGAAAGTGCCAGGCTGCAGTCTTTACAGTCAGTGTGTGGTAGAAGAAGCCAGTGGCAAAAAGCCAGGGGAATGTTACTAAGCATTGTTTCATTGCTAGACCAGAGGCCACATTCTCATAAAATAGAGATGATAGCTATTTTCTCCTTCAAAGGGTCAGTGTGACTCTTTCATTGGGCCCTCACTAGAGAGTGCTCTTAACGCTTCAAAGATATAGCTAAAGTTACAAGACTGAGAGGAAGGAAACACATCTCTATGCATTTGCAGCAGGGCAAGGCTGTGTTTGATGCTTCTTAACATTTAGGAAGCTAAGGCAGAAGGATTGCTGAATGTTTGAGGCCAGCCTAGACTACTTACTGGTTTCTAGGCCAACCTGGGTTATAGTGTGAACCCTTGTGTCAAAATAAAAAAATCCAGCCAACCAACTGAATGAACCATAGCTGGAGTATGGGATCTTCTGAGTATCGATAAAGATAAGACAGGTGTATCACTGCCAATGCCATAGTGAGCACTCTCTGTATAGAAGACCTGTATTGACACACTTTCTGTTCGCTATTTTATTCTAACCTGCTCTAAAAGAGTTAGAGGACAACTGTTCCCATTCTGTGTCTGAGGATTCTGAAGATTTGAGGTTGCTGGGTGATCTGTAAGGATTCTCCAGGAGTGAGAGTAAACTCAGGTGGCCATGGTGGCGTCACTGTTTCCACAGGTGGCTTTGGTGGCAGTACCGTTTCCTGATCCAGCTCCTTGCACTCCTTCTGGCTTAGGATAATTATTGAAAATCCTTATGAATATTTGTTTTTCAGAATAGGGATAATTGGTTATCCTATTTTTGTGAGTGTTAAATAAAACGATAGCTTGCCTTAGACACACCACTGAGAGAATCCACAGAGTTGGGAGGGATCCTTGCTTGGAAAGGCGTAAGGAATTGCTCATGTTAGTGTTATACATCTATAGTACATAATTTTATCTTAGCTAAGGCATTTTTCTCATTTGTGGTATGCACAAAGTGGAATCATTTTTCTTTTTCTTTTTTCACTAATCTATCTATTTATTCACTTTACATCCTGATGGCAGCTTCCTTTTCCTCTCAGTGGTCCCCAGTCCCACTCCCCATTCCCCCTCCCCCTCTCTCTTGAGAAGGGGAAGCCTCCTCCAGGCATCACCCTCCTCTGGCACACCAAGTCACTGTGCCACTGCAGGACCAGAACATCCTCTCCAACTAAGGCCAGAAAAGGTATTAGGAGAACAGAATTATACATAGGAAAGCAACAGATTAGGAACAGCCCCATGCCAGCTGTTGGGGGAACCCCCATGATGACCAAGCTGTACATCTGCTATGTATGACCAGGGGCAAGTATCCAGTCTATAGTTGCTCTTTGGTTGGTGATTCAATCTCAGGGACCCCTCTATGGGTTCAGGACAGTTCATTTTGTTGGTCTTCTTGTAGACTTCTTATCCCCTTTGGGACCCTCAATCTTTCCCTGAGTTCTTCCACAAGATTCCCCAAGTTCAGCTCAATGTTTGGCAGTGGGTTTCTGCATCTTTTTCCATTGGGTGTTGGGTGGAGCCTCTCAGAGGACAGCTATCTAGGTTCCTGTCTAGATAGCAGAACATCATCAATACTGTCAGGAATTACTACTTGCCCTTGGGATAGGTCTCAAGTTAGTCTAGTCATTGGTTGCCCACTCCCTCTGTCTCTTCCCCATCTTATTCCCTGCACATCCAGGGTTAAGGTTTTATGAGTGGACTGGCATCCCCATCTCTTTCCTGGGAGTCCTGTCCAGACATAGGAGGCAGCTACCCCAGGTCCCTCATCATCTACTGCTAGAAGTCCCAGCCATAGTCATCCCCATAGATTCCCTGGGACTTTCCCTCAGGTCCTTGACATGCCTCCCCTCCCACCTACCTTGGATCTCCCCACACCTGATCTCTCTGCACTGTTCCTGCTCCCATCCCACTTCTATCTCTCCATCCATCTTAATTCCCATTTTGAGAAGAATTCAAACATCCTCCCTTGGGCCCTCCTTGTTATTTGGCTTCTTTGGGTCTGTGGACTGTAATATGGTTATCCTGTTCTTTTATTTGACTTATGGTGAATTCTTGCATGCCTTCTTAGAGACAACACATGTCGCTGTCCTTTCAAGGGAAGACTAGTGATGGCTCTTACAAACATCTCACTATCTCTATGAGTATACTTCTCAAGTCATCCCCAACACCTTGGTTCCTTGTCTCTAAAATGAAGTATTTATGTGCATACTTGGAATGTTAATGTATACATGTGAATTGCACTGGAATGAGCAGGCTGCTCTTCAGTGGTGCCCTTAGGGCAATGTTGCATGACAGTGATGGGCACATTATAGAAGATGATGTAGAACATACAGCATTGTAACAGGATCTCATCAGCCATCTTTGATGAGCTGTCTTCTCTACAATGTGTGTGAGATGGTGCTGTGTGGAACCACATGACCACAGCATGCTTGGCTCTCTCATCCCTGTTCCTTCAGGCTGAAGGTAAACTGGAATCATTTAAGTTTTGTACCTTTTAAATATTCAGGGACTCTGATGATAAGAACACAGTTGGGGGAATGAAATGCAGAAGACTGACATGCTTTTTGTAGGCTGAATGGCCTTTGTGTGATTAGAAAGTTGAGGCAAAAAGGAAAGATTATGTTCTTATTTAATATTCATCATTTTCATGCTCTTCTTGCAAATACATCCTGGGTGCTAAGAGATATAGTAAATAAGTGGATTTGGAAATTCAGCAACCTCTGTAATGTAAATTATTCATATCATCATGGGGGACTTCTTCAGCATAACATATTTTATCAGTTAGAGTATTTTTTTCCTCTGATTGTGTTATACAAACAGAAGAATGAACTCTCTTGTTCTTCCCTCGTTTTGTTCATAGCGAACTTTCAGGTTGCAGGTGTTAGAGTGACTCCCAGTGTAGTCCACAGAATAATTTGGTGAGTTTCAAGCATTTAAAAGAAGAAAAAGTAACAAATTTGTGTTCAGAGCCCATCCTACATGGTCCATTAGCCCAGCAGTATCCTACCTTAGTTACATATGAAATGATACATCCTGGATCATGGCGGCTCTCATAAAAATGTTTGCTGTACTCTACCTCTAAGCTTCAATGGAATAAAAAGAGAAATCATTAGGTACAGAAAAACACGAAGGACAGAAAATGCCAAAACTATGTGAGTTTTTTGTAATATGATCACTGTAATGTTCTGTACAGAACTCTGCTGTGCATTCTCAAATGTCTTCTTTGTTTTTTGTTTTTTTTGTTTTTTTGTTTTTTTGTTTTTGCTGTTATTTTAAATCCATCCTATGTGCCCTCATACTGTGATGCCCTGTTTATAGGTGACAGTTAGGCCTCATGGTGACCATGGGTTATAGGGGTTCTCAACATCATTCATCCTGGAAGTGTTAGACTCTGAGAAAGGTGTTCTACCCTAGATGATCATCGGAGGTCTTGAGGCACTGGGTTCTTCTGAGAGTCAAAGTTGTATAGTGAGCAGTGTCAAAAAGAGATGAAGGCTCAGAGTAAGCTACGTTGAGAAAGTATTTTTTTCCTTTTTTTGTATCTTTTTTTATTAGATATTTTCTTTATTTACACGTCATATGATTTCTCCTTTCCAAGTTTCCCCTCAAAAAAACAGAAAAACAAAAAACAAAACAAACAAACAAACAAAAAAAACAGACCAAAAAAACCACCAATATAACAACAGAACAAACCCCTGTTGCCTCCCCTCTCCCCATGCCTGCCACCCCAGCCTCTCCCACTTATTGGCCCTGGCATTCCCCTATACTGGGGCACAGAACCTTCACAGGCCAAGGGCCTCTCCTCCTATTGATGATCGACTTTGCAATCCTCTACTATACACTTGTTGCCAGAATCATCAGTCCCACCATGTATACTCCTTGGTTGGTGGTTGAGTCCCTGGGAGCTCTGAGGGTACTGAAAATATTGATATGAGAATCCTTGGCTGAGCATTGTGGCTTATCCGTGGTTTCATTGGAACTCATAATCTATTTCCAAGCTCTGAGTTCCTATTTATAGCCATTTTTAAAGAGAGAAAATGTACTTTTCTTTAGTTCACATTGGGATGATTTGAATTTAGCTTTACATATGATGGATGCATGAGAATGGAGACAAGCAAAATGGCCTGTGCTGTGACAACTTTGTATACATGTTTTCATCCTTATAGAAGTCATGGGAAGGTATATTATTTCAGAAGACAACATAGCTTAATCTGTTTTCTTATCAGAGTAGCTGGTATTTATGTCTTAGTCCAAATATCCAGATTAGTCTTTTATCACATGTATATTATACAACATCACACATTTGTATGTGGGGTGGGGGTGTATGCATATTTGTAGAAAGTATATTGTTATCTGAGTAAAATAGTAACTTGGATTCAGTGGAAATGTCTACTGAGACAAAAGACCTAGGCAGATTTTTAACAGATCATGATAAATCTCGGATGGCAACCACATGTTTCTTAATCGCAGCTCTTGGGAAGTTGGAGCAAGAGAGAGAGAGCCTGTGATGGCATTCTGTTGCTCCAAGGCCATTTCTAGCTCTGCCAAATTCCAGCTCTTAAACTAGCAGATGCTTCACCAGCAGAGTGGTAGGGAGAACATGCCCCTCCCCAAGTGATAGAGTGAGTGTGTGTGTATTTGTGTGTGTGTGTGTGTGTGTGTGTCTGTGTGAGTGTGTATGTGTGTGTGTATGTGTGTGTGTGTGTGTGTGTGTGTGTGGTAGGGAGAACATCCCCCCCACAGTGATAATGTGTGTGTGTGTGAGTGTGTGTGTGGGGGGGGTAGGGAGAACATCCCCCCCCACAGTGATAGTGTGTGTGT
>JADRCD010215202.1:0-19755 GCA_019843815.1 Montemys delectorum
TTTTTTTATCTACAAATCTATGTTCATGGTTAACATTTTAATCGCATATAATGTTGATCTTTTTTTAAATTTGAATTTTGGGGCTGGGGCAGAGGCTGTCTATGTACTGTGATGCACTGTGGAGGTGAGAGGATCTCTGAAGCAGAGTTTTCTGCTGCTGGGCTGGTTATTCCAAGCTGCCTGGCTCATAAGCTTTTAGATAATTCTCCTATCTCTGCCTCTTATCTTCCTATAGGATTAGAGAAACTACTGGTGCATGCTGCTGCATCTAGATTTTTATGTTAGTTAATAAATCAGATGTGGGTTGTCATGCTTGCATGCCTACCTATTGTACCCACTGACCCATCTTCCTCACCCAACAATATTCATAAAATTAATGGTAATAGCTTTTGTTATTAGGTATTATTATCTTTTAACTAAGTGAAACTATTTTCTTAGTTTCATATTGGCCATTGTTTTTCATACCTTGTAGAGTAGCCTGAACACTGTGTCCTTCTCTTCACTTGTTCAAAATTACACATATATAAGGAAATAAACATTGCTACTCTGTCTGATGTTCATATTAGATGTGTCCTGTTTCTTACTTATCTTCAATGCACAGCACTACAACGTCCACTCTCTAAAATACATTCTTCTCAGTTTGTCATCTCCTGCTCCCTCCCAACCCCATGCCACCTATCTGCATTTATCCAATATCTCTACACAGGATGGTAATGTTTTTATTTGTTTATGGGTCTTTTATCTCTGGTACCACTGACTCTGTATTTTCTGAGATATTCTTTCTACTAGATTTCCAGAACACACCATTGTGGTTTTCTCTGACTGTTTTCTCTCAATCTCTTTGCTCATTGTGCATTATAATGCTAGCATGTCCCAGCACTCAGTTCTTAGGCCTCTTCTCTATCTTCCTATGAGCCATGTAGTGCTGTGCCTTTTAAGTGTTGCCTCTAGATTCCTAGCTTTGATCCTCCGAAATCTGAACTTGGGTCTCCAACCTAACACACCACAGTGGTGTGTTCTGGAAATCCAGTAGAAAGAATATCTACTCTATGTGGCCACATTTTCAACCACTTCTGAGCCCAGGCTCTTCTTTCTCACATTGGCCTACTTACATTATTCTATGGGAATCATGAAGCTTCAAAAAACAATTGTTCGAAACCCATGGACTCACAAATGTTCCTGGTTAAACTCAGTGGGTCACAAAATAAGACAACAAGAGTATGATAAAGAGATTTGTGAAGAGTGGAAGAAGACAGAAGTAATGCCAAGATGGGCAAGATGGGGTGAGTGTGTCAGTAGTCACAGGTGTATAAAATTCTCAAGGCAGGATTTTATTTTTCAAGTTCAGGCCTTTATAAAAACCCACTGAGGGACAAGCTCAGGGTCCTATCAGAAGTACTTTTCCCCCTCTCTGGATGTGCCCCAGTGACCAAGTACTCTATCTCCAACCTCTTAAAAGCCCTGTCACCTCCCAGCATGTGCACAGTGGAGAACATGAAGCCTTGAGGCAGCCTGCATTCCTGACTTCAGCCCTTCACTGTTCCCTGAGCTAGCCCTGCCCCATGGACAGTTTGTGACTTGCTGCTGCTTTCCCTAGCTTTGTGTTTATCTCCTTACATGCTTCATATTGGCTCATTACCTCATTCCATCTACAGTTGACTGTCTCCTTGCATTCCTTATTTTATAGTTATCTGTCCTGGGCCCTCACAAACCGCATAAACATGGGGATGGCAGGGCCTTCCTCTTGCTAACTGATGCATCTTCAGCATTTGGAGATGAGTCTCCCATTGTGTGTTCCTAATGACTGTTTATGAAGGGACAGGCTACACTTCCCTGTCTTATACTTCTCTCATGCAAACTCACTGCGGATTTTAGCAGCAGCTCCATTGGGAAAGCATACAGTAGGAAGAACAGCACTGAGAAAGGAGAAACCCTGGACAAGTGTTCCTTACTTCGGTGCCTGGGAAGGTAGAGTCTCCTGATACTGGATATCACCAGAAGAGACAGATGGTAGCTAATAAATAAAAAAAAAGAAAACAAGAGCTTAGAGAGTTAATAGAAAGAAAATGGAGGTTAGAGCACTTCTGGTACCTACACAATGGTTAACAGTACTAGAGTTGGCTGTGAGGAAGTTGGTCAGAAAACACCAGTAAAATCAAGAAGATCACAGTAGAAAATAAGATCAAATGATCCAGCCAGATTCTGAAGCATGTTTGTAAGAACATGACAGCCATTAAAGAAAGTTGAAAAATAGATGTCATCATTAGACTAGCCCTTTGAAAGAGTGACTCTGGAATCCATAATGAGCATGGATTGTAGAAAGGCAAGAGAGATATAAAGAAAGTCGTAGAAGGAGTATTTCAATAATAATCATTTTCTACTAGAAGTATATTACCACTAGAAATATCAGCCTTGTAAGGAGAGAGATATTTTTGGTCTGCCTCAGTTACTGCCAAAACCTTACCATTATAACAATAATTGATATATTTTAAGCTCTTAAATATTATTTTATGAAGAATTAATTTTAAGAATTATACAAGTGGTTAATAAAATGAAATATTGGTGATATTCACAGGATTTGTTTAAAAGTGCTCAAACACTTTGTGTAAATATATTCTAACAGATTATGTGGCACCTGAGACAGAAAGGGAAAGGGGGCAGGTCCCAGGTTCTTGGCTTCTGAGCAGCCACAGTTGAACTGTTCTTTCTTTGGTCAGTGAGGAAACTAAGAATTCAGCAATGGTCATGCAGTTTTAAACAAGCTCACTAACCTAAGTATAGTGAGGTCCCAGCTCTAGGTGAGGCGGGATAAGCTCACTCCACTACTGCAGAGCAAAGCTCCATCAGGAGTGGTACAGCCAGCCAAGGCTGGAGAGCAAGCCTCAGTGTTAGAGCTGAGTGAGTTTGCCCTGCCCGTCTGCTGTCCCAGGCTGACTAGCACAGAGCACTGACCTCTTTGACTTAGCTTTTCTCTTTAGTGGTATTTTGAAATGAAATCAGTTTCTCTGTACATTCTCCGATGTACTTCTTTATGGAAGGTATTTGTATTTCCATGAGATTTTTAATTATCCTCTAATTTTCTCATATCAGTATCTCTAGTACTCTAAGAGATAAATGTAGTCATATAAAATTTATTCTACATTTTCACCTAATCAATTTTAGCATTAACTTAGTGCTTCATATAATTTTCTATTAATGTCTAAATGTGTTTTTTGTGTGCATGTGTGAGCATGTGCATGAGCATGCCACAGTGCACATGGGGTTGAGTCAGAGGACAGCATTCCTGGAGTTGGTTCTCTTTCTACCTTGTTTTGAAGCAGGCCCTCTCCTGGTTCTGTTCCTGTGCTGAGAAGTCCAAGCTTCTTGGCCTTTGAACTTCTGGAGCTTCTAGCTTTTCTGTGTCTACTTTCCATCTCTCAACAGGAGTATGAAAGCCACAGATGCATGTCACTACACCCAGCTTTTTCATGGGTTCAGATAATACCTTTAGGCTGACATGAGTCTTTGCTATTACCCACTGAGCCATTGCTCCACCCCCTTGGTCACTTTTTTGTGATGAACTTTAGCAATCATGTTTGCCTATAGTTGTCATATTTTTAAAAACTCGGGTACACTGAAGCATACTTTGACTAACACGTACACTTGTACTGCGGTAAATTCCTTTTATTTACTATTTGCCTTGTGTCCTCTTAAAAGCACTTCCTCCCTCAGCCTTTCTACCACTCATCCTGTTGAGTTATCTCTATAATGTTGTTTTGTCTTTCCTGGTATATTGGACCTTTTTAAATCTGCTTTTTTTTCACTTAGAATAATTAAGTTAAGATTCATCATGTTATTGATTGTATCAGTAGCTTATTTCTTTTGGTGAATAGTATTTTAGCATTTGGATATGCCACAGATTGTTTAAACATTAGCCAATCAAAGAAGAGTTGAATTTTTTCTAATTTGGGGCAAATATGAGTTAGAAACATAAATATTCGGGTGTTTGTGTGAATATTTCTCTGGGATAAATCCTGGGAAGACAAACTAGTTGGTTTTCTGGTAAATATATGTTTAACTTTATTAGAAACAGCCAAATGACTTTCCGACCTCTTTCCAAAATGACTATACAATTCTGCATTAAAATTGACAATATATGAGAGTTTCTAGCAATTTTATCTTATTACCACACTGTTTTGTTATTTTTAGAAGCCATTTGTAACCAGGCCCTGCTACATGTCTTGCTCCCCAGATACTTGGAAACTTAAAGTAAGAGGATCACTCAAGCCAACTTGGGGAACCTAGAGTAACTCTGTCTCAAAAGCAAATCAAGAGAATAAATAACAAGAATCATTTGAATGGATATATAGTGGTAACCATTGTGGTTTGAATTTATATTGCCACCATAATTAACTTTATTGAACATCTTCATATTCATTTACTATTATATCATTTCTTTGTTGGATGTCCTTTTAATGTTTTCTCAATGTGTTATTGTTATTATTTTAACAGTGTTAATTAATATTTTCAATTTTTATAAAATTCAACCTCCTAGTTGCTATGAATCCTCTTTACCCTACAAAGTCTTTGAATACACAGCATTTAGGTTTCTTTTCTTACTTATTTTCAAGACATTCTATGATTGTCAACTTTAAAACTTTTGTTCATTCTGCATTAAGTTTGTATGCAGCATGAAAAGTAGGGACAAGGTTTGTGATTTTTACAGTGGCCATTATTTTTACATCATTTGTAAGCAAAACAATCCTTTCATGATTGGATTACCTTGAGTGTGTCAGCAAGAATAGCGTGCATGGAGGTGCCACCCTGTGGTGAGTCCACCAATACTGGCCTTTATACCTATAACTGGACCCTGAGGCAAAGCATCTCTGTCTGCTGATTGGAATGATGATGTCCAGTGATTGGCAATGATGTGTCACACTTACATTTTTAAAAAGTGTGTATGTGGATTAAAATATTACCATTATGAAAGGACATTAGCTGCTCTTGGGGATTGGATTTCTTAAAAGAGAGCAGATCTATAGTGGGAAGAAAAAATCCTACCTACTGGCAAGTCATATTGCACTTCAAAATACTTCATTCCCCATTTGTATAAACCATATTTGCTCTAAGTTAGCAAAACAGTAACTCAGTTTTTATTTTAATTTATATAAAATAATAAAAAGGGTTACTGGTGTGTGGACTGTGTGGTGTGGAGGCTATGGTCCACGGGCAGCGTTTCTGTCTTCGATGTCCCAGCTTGGAGCACACGAGCATCAAGGGTGAGCCACAGTAATGGGTGCTGATTGTGAATGAAAATGTCTATAAGAGTAGAGTATGTTACATGATATTTCCACTGCTTTGTATTTGATTTGCTTTACACCCACATTATTTGATAAGTATATGTACCTTGGTACCCTTGGTTACCTGAACATGACTGAGCTTTAGTCCTCTCCATGAGCCCAAATTTCTGATGCTTGACTTTGGAAGTCTTGCCAAAAACAGCTGATCAAAGTTGGCAGTTGTTTGTCACTGTAAGTCCTTAGTGTTTTAGAGCTTCCTTGATGAGTTTCCTGGAAAGGAAGCTCCTAACCTTAAAGGACCCTGTGACTGTGGTTTCTACTGGACTGGACTAAGTTGGGTTTTTATATAATACCAGCCTGTGATTCATCAAAGTAAGCCGTTCAGAAAGCTACGCGAAAATTGAGCTACGACGCAGATGACATGATATAGTCAATATTTTTCACCCTGTGTACTGTAACCTCACTTTCATGTACAAAGGTGAATTTTCCATACTCAGCAGAATTCTTAAGAATCACAGTGAGAAAGAAGGGCGTTAAAGAGGAAAACAGAAAGCAAAACAGGACATTAGACAGTATTGAGAAGTTACAGGATCATCCTTACCCATCATGCAACTAATAATTGCAAAACAAACAAAACAGTAAGAAAGAAAGAAATGCAAGAGGGGGAGTGGTAATGTGCTTCCACGTGAGCATGAGGACCAGGCTCAGTCCTCCGAACCAGTTTGCTACACTGAGAGCTGCTCTTTCTTTCTGCTGGGCTGTCTTCCTTCCTGCTTTGCCTAGTATTTTTGACACTGTTGGAAAGGTCCTCCTTTCAGAAGTGCCACATGAAGATTCACTAGATCTGTCCCCCATACTATGGAAGAAAAGCAGGAGATGGAGTGGAGAGCTGTAGAAGACTTGCTAAAAGAGGCAAAGCTTTGAAAACCTGAGCAGAGACAGTGGGGCAACTACCCAAAAGCCAACAGGAAGTGTTGAGGTGGAGCAGCAGAGCCAGGCCAGCCAAGCCCAGCACTACACCTGACACTGGATGCATGAGCACTTGCAAGTAACAGGGCTCTGACACCTGAGAATAACTTTTCCAGTAGGTCTTTTGGTTTTAGACAGCTGTTTTTAAGTTTGTGATTGTGGTTGTAGTTAGCACACACACTTGCAGGCAGGCATGATGTACCAGTTTATAATCCCAACACTGGCCTGGCAGAGGCAGACAGATCCCTGAAGCTCAGTGCTCTGTCAGCCTAGCCTAGTTGACAGGGTGGGCAAATGATCGATGCTGTTTTAAAACATAAGGTGATATCTACTGAGAAATAATATCCAAGGCTGACTTCTGGTCTTCATAAAGACAGACAAGCAAACAGACAGACACACGCATGCTCCCTCAAGTCTTTGTGTTTGATTACATGCAGAAGTGTAGGTCAGGGGTTACATATAGGAACACATGGGTGGTGACTCAGGAAAGCTACATTCCAGGAACCCCTGCAGCCATCTCCAACAGAGCCTCCTCCTCAGAAACTGTTTGCTGCTGTTAAGATTGGAGAGAAGCAACCATCCTAAGCCTGAATATTGCCTTAGCTTCTTGGGTCTTTTGAGTCTTCTTCTTCCCTCCAGTAGGGAATGATTTGACTTAGACAGAGGGCATTGTGTATGTAAGGAATGTCATGGATATGATGGAGCCCACTGAGTCATTTGGGTACCACCTCTTTCTTCCTGCCTCTCACACCCTGCCCCTTAGGTAGCTCAGCCTTATCAGGCAAACATGCTTAGCTTTATATTTTCCTTTTAGGTGCTGAGGCTTGAACTTAGGGCTTTGCAAATGCTAGGCAAGCACTCTGCCACTCAACTACAACCTAATGTTCATCTTTTGAGTATCTACATTGATGGATAAGAACTATAGCCTATGTAATCTCAATGGAGGATAACCCAGAACCCATCAATACTTAGCTTTGAATTATATTTAGCAATGTTTTAAATTGTGTGTACTTTCTTAATTATATTTTGTTAATGTTGCCATCAATTTTCCCAGATGAAACATGCCCAGATTCTTTGATAGACTTTGGTGGGGTTGGGGGGAAGAGGGGCAGAAAAATCCAGTTACCCAAGGAATCCAGATTAATAGTTATTACTGAAATGAGATTTTTCTTTGGATAAATATACTGAGTCGCTATCATAACATCAAGTCTGTAGCCTATCATAGTATTTGCTAAATTACAGTTAAAATTCAAAAAATCTTAGATGAAGATCCACATTCTTCTTCAGTCTTCCTTTTGGTCGTGTTAGGGCTAGTAGAAACTAGGGGAGGCAGTCACCTCATTCAGCTCCAACATTTTCAGCCCCATCCCAGCAGTTAGTGTCGTCAGACTATAGATGATTTCCCAGAATGCTGTGGATTTGCACACTAGTCAGCTACCTGTGCTTTGCCAGGCCCCTGCAGGCAAACCCCTTACAAGGGAAGATGCAGTGGTCTTTTTAAATTCAGGGAGAATATACAGTCAGTTGAGTATAACATTCCATGGTAATATAGACCTCTAAAATAAGAATAGAATTTAGTGCTGGGCAGATTTCTGTGAGTTTAAGGCTAGCCGGTAGGCCTAGATTTTTCAACCTCCCTTCTAACCCACAGATCAGAGGCAGCAGAAGAAGATGCTGAACAGGACAAGGGGAATGTAGACCTGTTTAGAAATAGCTCTTTGGGTGACTCCAGTCTTCATTGTCAGGATATCAGCAGTCCAGTCCAAAACATCAAACACAAATCAGTAGCAGCATTCCAGTCCAATCTATAAACTCCAAACGTGAATCAGTAGTAGCAATTCAATCCTAAAAAAAAAAAAAAAAAAAAAAAAAAAACACAAAAAACAAATGGCTCTGCTGAATGGGCACAAGTCTCTGGAAGCAGCGAGAAGCAGCCGGTACCAGGAGAAGTTATTTGTCATTTTTTGTTAGGGTGTGGGGGGCAGAAATGGAGTTCTTGAAACACAGTTTCTTTGTGTAGCTCTGGCTGTCCTGGAACTCACTCTGTAGACCAGGCTGGTAAGGGAAAATTTCTGGTTTCTTTGGGGACTCAGCTGTATCATGTGATATTTTTCTGGAAGTCATATTTTTCTGGAAGATATCTTTAGGAAGTCATAACAAGAGAAGACCAGTGAAGCATTGCAAATGAACCAATGCAACTTTGTCCTCTCACTGTCTTTCTAAACATCATGCACCCTCTCAAACCTTTGCCCCAACAAAACATCCTCTCATGCGTCTGCTTCTTGTGCAAAACCTCCTCTCACGTGTCTGCTTCAGCAGAACATCGTCTCCTAAGACAGCTTCCAGAAAAACATCACATGACACATCTGAGTCCCTAAAGAAACCAGAAAATTTCCCTTACCAGCTTGGTCTACAGAGTGAGTTCCAGGACAGCCAGGGCTACACAGAGAAACCCTGTCTCAAGAACTGCCTTCCTGCCCCCTCCCTCACCCTAACAAAAATGATATTTAGCATACTGCCTCATCTTAATGTCCTTGGATTAGCTACACTTTTGCTTGTGGGCATGTGACTAGATATGAGTGTGGTTTATAAACTTGATTAAACTCTCAAATGAGTCTAGAACTGGCTATTAATAAGAGACTTGAATTTCAGTCATTGTGCTGGATAGTTTCATGAAGATTTTTAATAAAGAATGTACACATCCAGTGGCCATTGCTCATCAAACTTCACTAGGGCTTAGAACTCTCAGACGAAGTAATTTTGAATTTCTGTGACTAGCTAATTTCAAGCTGAGCATCAGAATGGGACTAGAAGCCTGGCATGTGTTGAGTGATGACTTTTCAAGGGGATAGTGGCCAATCCATATATGGCACAATAACTGAGACCATCTAAGAAGCCAGCCACTACCTCAGGCCATCTCAGTGTCTGCAGACTAAGGTACATGTGATCTCGACTTGTACTCAGTCACATGCCACAATTTCTCATCAGCAGAAGTGGAGCCTACTTTTTCCACCCGATTCTAGAATTTTCTTTACTGCTTTTGATTTCCTGTTACATGTGATAGTAGTTGACTTTCTGTGGCAATCTCTAAAAACATAGTCCTTGCTTATTTTGATTTGGTGGTCTATCATGTATTTCCACTGAGCATTAGATTGTGAATGATTCCAGGAAAACTCCCGTATTCTGGAATTTATCTTCTACCAGTATAGCATGGTGTTAGATGTAAACTACTGGACGGAAATCTCTTCAGAGTTCAGCACTGTGCTATCCAGAAAGGATGCCTCTGAGAGTTACTCATCCTCTTAACAAGCTTGTCATACAGAGCCTTTGTTTGCTGCTTGGGTTTGTTTGTTTGATTGTTTCTGGTTTTGTCTTGTTTTTTGTCACTTGACACAAGGTAGAATTGCCTGGGAACAGGGAATCATAATTGAGAAAAAAGTCTCCATCAGATTGCCTGTAAGCAAGCCTGGGGCATGTTCATATTTAATGATTAATACGAGAAAGCCCAGCCCACTGTGAGCTGTGTCACCCCTGTGCTTTGGTCCTGGGTCTTACATAAAATCAGCTGACGGAGCCATGGGGTAGCAAGCTGTAGACAGTGTTTCTCCATAGCTTCTGCTTCAGTTCCTGCCTCCAAGTTCCTGCACTAAGCACACGTGCTCTGCCTTCCCTCCAGGATAGAATCTAACTAGTAAGTTATAATAAACCCCTTTTTCCCCAAAATTGCTTTTGGACAAAATGACATAAGAATAACTCACTGGTAACACATGAGCTAACATCTACAAACCAATTACCATTTTTGCCAGGATCATAGGATCATTAGGGCGGTGGGAAATTTCTGTTTGGGTCCTAGTCCTAACTATTTTCTGTGCCTTTGTGCACTTAACCCCTCTCCGTGGGTTCTGCGTGTTTAAAGGCATTGAAAGAGGACATGTGCCCTGCCTTGTCCTCCTAATCCTTCGACCTCATTAGAGCAAATCACTTGAGCCTTAGGAAATATACCTATCCAGGGCTAAATGCAAAGTCTTTTGAGAGCTAGAATGTAGCTCAGTGACAGAGCTCTTGACTACCATGTATCATGTCCTGGATCCCATCTCTATCAGAACAGAGAAGCAGGTCCTCAGATTTATGAATATTCACTAAACCTTTAAATTAAACATGCATGCATGTGTGTATACATACACACATATATGTTTACTGTATAAGGGGGAGGAGGCAAAGACGAAGCGTGTGTATGTGCCTGTTATTGTTATTGGAATAATGCATGCTATAAATATCTCTTTTACTACTGACAAACAGACAGACAGACAGACAGACAGACAGAAAATAGATTCTTCATAGTAAATCAATGTTTAAAAACTATTGACTTGCAAATGTTAACCTAAGTCATATGCTGAGAGCTTAATAAAAATTAAAATGACCCAAATTCTCCTATGAGGTAGAAGGGGAATGCTGCCACTCTCTTTTCTCCTCTCTCCTCTGCTCTTTCTCTCCCTCTGAGTCTCTCCCTCCCATGTATGTATGTATGTATGTATGTATGTATTGTACATAGCATAAAATATTTAGAGGTTAACAGAATGTTAAAGGAAATTTGATTGAGCATGTTTGTTGTCCCATATATTAAATATGTGGTAGTCATTGGTCCAATGACTAGACATACTAGGGAAACTTAACTTAAACATTAAACCAATGAATGTTTGAAAGACACTGGACTAGCTAAGATATCTTGAAAATGTAGAACTGTTTATGTGTCCACACAAGTACTCTCAGCATGCCCTGGCAACTAATTGAGAATACATGATATCATCCTCCACCTAAGTCTTCCATGTCAGAAGACTCTGGGCATTGGTCCTACTCTTCAAGCGTTCAGCAGGCAGTTAGGAATAGAGAGCACTACTGGAACTGGAAAAGCCACCCATATCATAAATGCATGATAGCATTTAGGAGTAGATGGTACCAAATATATGTATGAAGCAAGAATATAGTACCTATTTCAGTTTCTCTCAAGCATTAATGTAAATGTGGATTGCTTGTCATTCTTGTTAAAAAATAGTCCATTGTGTAGTTAAACAGTATTGAGAGTCTGCATGTCTAACAAGCCCCCAGGTAGTGGCACTGTACAGTATCACGATTTGAATACAAGATAAAGCTTAGTAATGCTTGAGCTTTCGGCGTACAATAGAACCTAATGGTCTAGAAATGTAAGAGAAGGTCCAGGATGGCTAAGTTGCCTTGGAGATTTAATATGTGAGCCAGCACACAGAGACATGAGAGACACTTTGGGGAAAATTCAGTGAGCATCTACGAAGCCTGTGCAAAAATAAGGTGTAAGATTCTTATCTACAGGATCCCTGGCCAGAAAGCGCTGACCTCGGGAGGAAATACATACCAAGTCATGGAGCATGCTAACAAATATTCTTTGCCCCCTACAAATATGTTTAAGACGAGTGGAATCTCTTGGAGAGAGGTTTGCTTTCCTATCAGCATCATCAGTAGGTTTGCTCACCAGTGCCTAAGTGGAAATAGCAATACTTAACAGATGTGGAGCTGCTCTCCATCAGGTCCAGATAGGGACAAAAAGGAAGAAGACAGCATCTGTGAAAATTCTGCTAGAGGGCACACACAGCCATAGACTGTAGTTATGATGCCAAAGTAAACCACATGCCCTGCTTACCATTAGTGATGGCTCTGTCCGGGTCTCCTGACGAGAGTCTGGCACACCTCACTTTTGCTAGTCTCTGCATCATTGTTGGAGTGACACCAAATGCTTATGGAAACATGCCTATTGTCTTACCTTCACCACTAAGCAGATTCTGGGGTTTCCCAGCTTACTATTATATCCAATGCTTGTTCTTCTTATAAGGTATAGCAATGTTTTGAGAGAGATGCAAAGGAAGTTCATTCAGCAAATTATACAGTGTGGTTAAGATCCCATTGGTACTAACATCAAATTAGTCTGTTCATTTCTAAAATGGGTTCCAGATTAAGGAAGATATGCACTATTATTTTTAACAATTTTCTTCATGTTGTTTTAGGAAATTGATTTGATAATTCCTTTTCCTGATGGTAAAATATTAAGAAAATATATTTACAAACGCTCTGAAAGTGTATTATAATTTGAAAGTCAATGTTTACAAAGCTTGAAACTAATTTTTCCAATATGATCACCAGCTACACTTGAATTCTTTGTGTCATTCAACTGTGATAGTGGCCTTTAAGTAATTTGCTCCAGGAACTGCCAGGAAGTTCCTGTGTGGCATAGCACAAGGATGTGGCAGAATAGCAAGTCTTTCTTGGTGACACATTTCCATAGACCTCTTCAGTCAGGGTTAGGATTCCCATTGCACCCCACTTGAGCATATGAGATGGATCTTGGGCATTAAGTCCTGTTCTAAACAACTATGCAAGATTTATCGTCCCATTTATTTACGTAATGTGCTGGTAAGTTATATGTGTTAAAATTACTAAATGTTTTAAATACCGTATTATAATGGTAGACAGTACTTTTAATAGTGGTTCTCAAACTGTGGCTGGAAAGCCTTTGGGGGAGGGGTGTGAAATGACCCTTTCACAGGAGTCACCTAAGATCATCTACATATCAGATATTTACATTACAACTTATAAGAGAAGCAAAATTACAGTTACAAAGTAGCAACAAAAATAATTTTATAGGTGGGGTCACTGCAAGATGAGGAAGTATATTAAAGGGCTGCAGCATTCGGAAGGTTGAGAAGCACTGCTCCAAAAGAAGAGGGGAGAGCAGGGGGTGTTAACACACTGGTACGCACAGCTGACTTTTCACTCCAACTGCTTTGTTTGTTCTTGCAAAGGGCTTTTAAGATTCTCAATTACTATATAACTTGTTTCCACCTCTTTCTTTACCCTCTCCAAATATCCTTGTGTCCCTGTGGTGGTTCATATAGGAATGGCTCTCATAGACTTTGGTTGCTTCATAGGGAGTGGTAAGATGGGGTAACCTTGTTGGCGAAGGTGTGGCCTCGTGGGAAGAAGTGTGCCATTGTGTAGGCAGGCTTCAAGGTCTCATATATGCTCAAGCTATGCTGCTGTGGTACACAGTCTCTTTTTGCTGACTAAGGATCAAGATATAGAATTCTTAGCTCCTTATCGAGCACTAAATCTGCCTGCATGCCACTGTTTTTTGCCATAATGATAATGGACTAACCCAGGTGACTGTAAGCCAGCCTCAACAAAATATTTTCTTTTATAAGAGTTGCTGAGGTCATTTGACTTATTCCTTTCCAATTTGTATCACTTTGATCTCCTTTTATTGTCTAAGTGCTCTGGCTAGGACTTCAAGTCTGATACTGAATAAGTAGGGAGAGAGTGGGCAACCTTGCCTAGTCACTGATTTTAGTGGGATTGCTTCAAGTTTCTCTCCATTTAGTTTGATGTTGGCTACTGGTTTGCTATATATTGCTTTTACTATGTTTAGGTATGGGCCTTGAATTCCCAATCTTTCCAAGACTTTTATCATGAAGGGGTGTTGGATTTTGTCCAATGCTTTCTCAGCATCCAATGAGATGATCATATGATTTTTTTTCTTTGAGTTTGTTTATGTAGTGAATTACATTGATGGATTTCCATATATTGAACCATCCCTGTATCCCTGGGATGAATCCTACTTAATCATGATGGATGATCGTTTTGATGTGTTCTTGGATTCAGTTTGCAAGATTTTTATTGAGTATTTTTGCATTGATATTCATAAGGGAAATTGGTCTGAAATTTCTTTCTTTGTTAGGTCTTTATGTGGTTTAGGTATCAGAGTAATTGTAGCTTCATAGAATGAATTGGGTAGAGTACCTTCTGTTTCTATTTTGTGGAATAGTTTGAGGAGTATTGGTATTAGGTCTTCTTTGAAGGTCTGACAGAACTCTGCACTAAAACCATCTGGTCCTGGGCTTTTTTTGGTTGGGAGACTATTAATGGCAGTATCTATTTCTTTAGGGACTATGGGACTGTTTAGATGGTTTATCTTATCTTGATTTAACTTTGGTACCTGGTATCTATCTAGAAAATTGACTATTTCACTCAGGTTTTCCAGTTTTGTTGAGAATAGGCTTTTGTAGTAGGATCTCATGATTTTTTTTTATTTCCTCCATTTCTGTTGTTGTGTCTCCCTCTTCATTTCTAATCTTGTTAATTAGGATACTGTCTCTGTGCCCTCTAGTTAGTCTGGCTAAGGGTTTATCTATTTTGTTGATTTTTTTTCAAACAACCACCTTTTTTTTTGTTTGTTTCTATTTGGTTGATTTCAGCCCTGAGTCTGATTATTTCCTGCCAGCTCCTCTTGGGTGAATTTCCTTCTTTTTGTTTTAGAGATTTCAAATGTGCTATCAAATTGCTGGTGTATGCTCTCAACAGTTTCTTTTTGGAGGCACTCAGAGCTATGAGTTTTCCTCTTAGGGCTGTTTGCTGATGATATCATAGTATAATTAAGTGACCCCAAAAATTCCACCACAGAACTCCTAAACCTGATAAACCAGCAAAGTAACTGGATATAAAATTAACTCAAACAAGTCAGTGGTCCTCCTATACACAAAGGATAAACAGGCCGAGAAGGAAATTAGAGAAACAACCCCCTTCACATTAGTCACAAATAATATAAAAATACCTTGGCGTGACTCTAACTAAGCAAGTAAAAGATCTGTATGACAAGAACTTCAAGTCTCTGAGCAAAGAAATCAAAAATCTCAGAAGTTGGATAGATCTCCCATGCTTATGGATTGGCAAGATTAATATATTAAAAATGGTCATCTTGCTGAAAGCAATCTACAGATTCAATCCAATCTCTATCAAAATTCCAACTCAATTCCTCACAGACTTGAAAAGAGCAATTTGTAAATTCATCTGGAATAGCAAAAAACCTAGGATGGAGAAAACTATTCTCAACAATAAAGAACCTCTGGTGGAATCACCATCCCTGACCTTAAGCTGTACTACAGAGCAATTGTGATAAAAAAAACTGCATGGTATTGGAACAGTGACAGACAGGTGGAACAATGGAATAGGATTGAAGACCCAGAAATGAACCCACATACCTATGGTCACTTGATCTTTGACAAAGGAGCTAAAACCATCCAGTCGAAAAAAGACAGCATTTTCAACAAATGGTGCAGGCTCAACTGGTAGTTAGCATGTAGAAGAATGCAAATCGATCCATTCCTATCTCCTTGTACAAAGCTCAAGTCCAAGTCAAAGTCCAAGGGCCTCTCCTCCCATTGTTGACCCACTAGGCCATCCTCTGCTACATATCTAGCAAGGATCTCCACATAAAACCAGATACACCGAAACTAATAGAAAAGAAAATTGGGAAGAGCCTCGAGCACCTGGGCACAGGGGAAAATTTCCTGAACTGAACCCCAATAACTTATGCTCTAAGGTCAAGAATCAACAAATGGAACCTCATAAAATTGCAAAGTTTCTGTAAGGCAAAGGACACTGTCAATAGGACAAAACAGCAGCCAACAGATTGGGAAAAGATGTTTACCGATCCTATATCCGATTGAGGGCTAATATCCAATATGTACAAAGAACTCAAGAAGTTAGACTCCAGAGAATCAAATAACCCTATTTAAAAAATGGGGTACAGAGCTAAACAAAGAATTCTCAACTGAGGAATACTGAATGACTGAGAAGCACCTAAAGAAATGTTCAACATCCTTAGTCATCAGGGAAATGCAAATCAAAACAACCCTGAGATTCCATCTCACACCAGTCAGAATGGCTAAGATCAAAAACTCAGGTGACAGCACATGCTGGAGAGGTTGTGGAGAAAGAGGAACACTCCTTCATTGCTGGTGGGATTGCAAGCTGGTACAACCACTCTGGAAATCAGTTTGGCAGTTCCTCAGGAAATTGGACATAGTACTACCTGAGTATCCAGCTATACCACTCCTGGGTATATACCCAGAAGATGCTCCAACATGTAATAAGGACACATACTCCACCATGTTCATAGCAGCCATATTTATAATAGCCAGAAACTGAAAACAACCCAGATATCCCTCAATAGAGGGATGGATACAGAAAATGTGGTACATCTACACAATGGAGTACTACTCAGCTATTAGGTGTAGGGTTGCACTGTAGATAAACCACTTGGGATTATATGCCCTGTGGTTATTTTCTGTGATTTCTTTTTGTTTTTGTTTTATTTTATTTTGTTTTGTTTTACCAGTTTTGGATGTCTATTAAAAAAAGCTCCTCCTGCATCTATTGCATCCACAAGCCTCTTTCATGAGAAGTGAAAATAGCACTTATCAGTGGGTAGAAAGATAAATATTTAAAATACAGTTAGAAGTCATTTGGACTTAAGAAAATGACAGAATGTTTCTACTGTAGAATCTGTGCCCCCTCTATCCATGGGTAGTTGGTTACACGTAGTCCCAGGCATGAATTCTCTCCTATTGAGCAGTCTTAAGTGTAATTAAACGGCTGTTTGATATCCCCAAACTGAAGCGGCCAGTGTTGTGTCATGGGATCTGTCTTACTATGCTGGTCGGTCATTGTGCTTTGTTTTCTTTACAGCTGGGTTTGTTTTCCTTGGGAACTTTTAAGAGCATCTTCTGATACTATGAGATCTAGTTTTTTCCATATTTTTCCATATTTTATTGGTTTTTTTATTTATTTACATTTCAAATATTATCCCCCTTCAGAGTTTCCCCTCCACAAACTCCCTATCCCCCCCCCCCCCCCTGCCTCTATGAGTTTGATCCCCCCCCCCCCCCCACCCACTCCCACCTCAGCGCCCTGGCATGCCCCTACACAGGGGGCAGCAAGCCTCCACAGGACCAAGGGCCTCTCCTCCCATTGATGACCCACTAGGCCATCCTCTGCTACATATGCTGCTGGAGCCATGGCCCACCCTCCCCCCCCCATGTCCCCATGTGTACTCTGTGTTTGGTGGTTTAGTCCCTGGGAGCTCTGGGAATTTGGATGGTTGATAGTGTTGTTCTTCCTATGGGGTTGCAAACCCCTTCAGCTCCTTCTGCCCTAAGCTCTCCATTGAGGTTCCCATGTTCAGTCTGATATTTGTTCCTGTGTCCAAATCATATATTATCTTCAGCGCTAGGTTTTTACCTTAAGAGCTAAGAGGTGATGAAGGACAGTTGCAATAGCCCATGTTATTTGAAGGCTTTCTTGGACTACTGTGGCAAGCAACTCAAAGAGAGATTTGTCATGGGTGTTATTGTTAGACTATGAGTTTGTGAGGAAGCATTATCACCCCATGTAGCATAACTCTGTCTATTGATCTGTATATCAATTCATCTATGAATGACTAGAACGAGTAAAATTTAAAAAAAAAACATACCAAGCAAGTAGGTTAAGCATCTTCCATTAGTTTATTCTACACAAATTTTAGAAAAATAATTGAAGTTATTTTGCCTTACATTCTTTATAATTTTAACTTTCAAAAACCTAAGACTTAAAGTTGAAAATGTCTTATGATAGTAGCTATAATAAGTACAGTTTTTGAGACTCTTCTCACGGCGGTGAAGTAAATACTCAAGATCAAATCATTTCAAAAGAATTTCAATGAAACCTAGCTAAACTCAGTCAAATGGGTTTTCAACCTCAGATAGTTTCATGGCTTACTTTTGTATTTAGCTGTTAACTGAAATTAACATGAATTTAGATTCTGTATTATTCCAGAATAATCAAGTAATATTTCAAACTTGCTGGTTTTGAAGAGTACAAGTAAACAGAAAACCAAACCCACAATCAGCATCTACCCTTCAGCAAGGATCTGAATGCTCTTGTTGTTGCTTGTTTTCTTTTATTTTGTTTTCTTGCTGTTTTGTTTTGTTTTATTTGTCACGACTTCTCTATATATCCCTGGCTATCCTAGAACTCTCTGTAGACCAGGCTGGCCTGGAACTCAGAGATCTGTCTGTCTACACCTCCCAAGTACTGAGATTAAAAGTGTGTTCTGCCATGCTGGGCTAGGCTGTTTTCAGGTGTTTTTAAAATTAAATTGAAAGCCTTTTCCTGGCTTGTCTTTGTAAGGTTGTGATACCCACGTCCCATTCAAAATGGTCATTAACAGAAAATAAAAATAGAAAAGATGATTATATAATATATCCCTCTGTAACCATGTTGGCTATGCTTATTTAAACTTCAAGTTGGTTATTCTCATGAATCAATTTCCCCTTGGTGTTTCCATGGCCCATTCACCAAGCAATAACACCATCAGTAGTTAATGAGCCCCTGGGGGAAGCAGTATCATTACACAGAATTGAAGGGTAAGAGACTCAAAGACTGTCCTGTCTCTGAGAAGTTTATTACTAACTTTAATACTTGAATAGTCATTCTGTTTGTGCCACTATAACTGCTATGTCGGTCTGATAAAGTAGGACCCCATGTCATCACACACCATGAAGTGTGTTAGCACGGCTGCCTCCAGGTGCAGCATCTGAAAAGCTAAGTAGTGGATCAAGCAATTAAGCAGGACTGTCTTAGGGAGAAAGGTTTAATGCCAGCCTTAAGTGTAACTTAGCACTCGCTAAATATTTTTAACTGCAATAGAAGCATGTTAATTGTAGACATAACTTCTTTATAAGACCTCATTTTTTGAAGTAGATTTTCCTTTCCAAGAATATAAAAGCTTACTGAAATGATTTCTATTAGTGACTCATTCCATAAAGCAATGATTTTTTTTCCTTTTCTTTTAAATGTGTGGGGGGAAAGCCCAAAATAGCACATGAAGGTTTTTGTTTTGAGTATGTGTATGAAGTAAATCAAACTTGGATTAAAGTGATTATTGATACAGGCCTTGTTAGTTCTGTACCATTGCTTTATGCATATCCTCTAGTCTTAAAGATTAGGAATTTGTCCTTAATTTCAACATTTTATAAAACAGAGCATGGAGATTATAGTTAAGTGTTTTGTATGTATAATTTATTAGATCTTATATCAAATCAACAGTCTGAGCCAACAAAATGGCACAAGGGATAAAAAGTGCTTACCCAGGCCCCAGACCAGAAGGAGGTGGGAGCTGACTCCTGAAAGCTGTACTCTGATTATAACATGGGCAGTCGTGACATGCATACCCAGGCGCGCACACACACACACACACACACACACACACATGTTATTTATGTTCATGGTATAAGATACATAATAAATGAATCAAAAATTATGTACTACATATTTAGCTGTAACCCATGTTTTCTTATATTTCCCATTTCTAAATTCACATTTAATCTTATATTTATAAATTTCCCTTCACTTATTTGAACAGTTTTTTTTTATTAGGTATTTTCTTTATTTACATGTACATTTTCCCTTTCCCATCTTCCCCTCCAAAACAAACAAACAAACAAACAAAAGCAAGAACAAACCCCTTTTGCCTCCCCCTTCCCCATGCCTGCCACCCCACCCTCTCCCACTTATTGGCCCTGGCATTCCCCTACACTGGGGCACAAAACCTTCACAAGGCCGAGGTCCTTTCCTCCTATTGATGATCGAATTTGCAATCCTCTAC
>JADRCD010215203.1:0-13527 GCA_019843815.1 Montemys delectorum
GATTCAATCATACCACCACATGGCAGTTCAAGATGCCCAGTTCCAGGGGACTTCTTGCTATCTTCTGGATTCTGAAGGCACACACTACACATACCTGCAGGAAACATGAAGTCAGCTCTGCTTGACACACCAACACTGGTACCTGGGGACTCTAGATCGGCATTTCTGCCCTGTGCACTTTCCTGTATGCCAAACAAACAGGGAGCCTAACCTGGCCATGTTGGCTCTACTTAAGATACCACAACCAGAGACACTCAAGAGCATCTAGCTAACAATTGTTTACAATTTGAAGGCTAATCCATTTTACCCAGAGTTAACTACAACACACAGGCAGGTATGGTGCTAGAAGTATTTCCCCATCAGCTGGGGACTAGAAGCAAGCATGAGCCCTTAGGGCTAATGCCCATACAAGTGCACTACTGGTACACCCGTAATCTCAGCTTGTAGGACATGGAGAGAGCCACACTCTTTGTAGGTTAATAGCCAGTTTGAGCTGACAGCCTGTTAAAACCAAACCAAGCCTGCAGCAGGAATTCGTTATTCCCTCCCCCAATCTAATGATTACAGTAAGTAGGCTCAGGTCTGTTACAGTAATTGATAGGGAACTTCGAGTGGTGCCCACAGGAGATCTAGTCTCTTTTTAATAATCATCTTTCAGAATGCAACCAGATATCTTTACAAAGTATCTCATCAACACCCTTGTCTCCCAGACTCTTCATCAGCATCCACCTCCCCATTCATTCTGTGGATTGGATGAAATGTGTATTTCTTTGCTTTCTCCCACTACTGTTGCCACATGTGCTTTTATCATCCAGGCACATGGAATTGCTCTCCTAGTCTTAATTCAAACGTGATTTCTGTGTAAGTTTGTTCCAGACACCTCTCCAGTCATCTCAAAATACTGCTATCTTTAAAGCTACGTTTATCTCTGATAACCCAAACTAAGTCATTTACATTCCAGCTATGCGAGATGGTACTGCTGCCTCTTTAGATAAGATGGCATCAAAACCAAACATTATGTTTTATTAATCAACAATTAGCTGACAATATGAGTAGAGTAGAGATCTTTGACTTAATTGAATGCTTTACTTCTATGGCTATTTACAATTAAAGCCATGAATATTTGCTTGAGATAGACCAATGAAGAATATTGCTTGATATTTATTTTATGAATTTCTATATTTTATGTGTATGTGTGTATTCATGTTTGTATACATATGTGTGCATATGCATTTATGTGTGAGTTCACATAACACATGCAGGTGCATGCGTGTAGGGACCAGAGGCTAACATCAGGTGATTTCTTCAATTGCTTCTTAGCTGTGTTTTAAAAAATTAATTTATTATTACTATTTTTGTTTATTCACATTTTATACCCACTCCTGTTACCCTCCGAAATCTTTCTCCTCATCCCTCCCTTCTCCTTTGAGCCAGTGTGTCCACCCTTGAGTATCCCTCACTTTGGCACATCGAATCTTTGTGAAGCTAGGTGCATCCTCTCCCACTGAGGGCAGACCAGGCAGCTCAGCTAGAAGAACATAACCCATGTATAGACAACAGCTTTTGGTATAGCCCCTGTTCCAGTTGTTCAGGACCCACATGAAAATCAAGCTGGACTCTGGCTACATATATGCGGGAAAGCCTAGGTCCAACCTGTGTGTGTTCTTTGGTTGGTATTTCAGTCTCTGAGAGCCCCAAGGGTCCAGGTTAGTTGGACTCATTCACTGTTTGACTGTGGAAGTCTGCATCTCTCTGAGTCAGCTGCTGGGTGAAGCCTCTCGGAATCAGCCATGCTAGACTCCTCTCTGCAAGCATCAAAGTGCATCACCAATAGTGTCAGTGATGGGTGCTTGCTCATGGGATGCATCTCAAGTTGGGCCAGTAGTTGGTCAGCCATTCCCTCAGTCTCTGCTCTATCCCCACATCTCATCCTGAATTTATTGTAGACAGGAAAATTTTGGGGCTGAATGTTTTGTGACTAGGTTTGTGTCTCTATTGTTCTATTGCGGTTCCTGACTAGCCATAGGAAGTGGCCTCTTTAAGTTTCATACCCCCAATGTTGTGAGTAACTGTTAGGAGCCGCACTCGCCATTATAAGATGGTGCCGGCTTCCTGCTTCCTAGTTCTTCTCGGAAGTCCTGCTTGAATGTGCGCCTGCGCAAGGCGTGAAACTTAGCATGCTAATTAGGCACTAAGGCTAGAGCCAATGAGGGATCTGCACGTCTCCCAGAGATCTATATAAGCCACGGGGTTTCGGCGTTCGGGGTCCTTCTACTTCATGCCATCTAAAAGAACTGTAACAATAAATTGCTGTCAGAAGAATCCTGAGTGTGGCGTGCTCCTTATCGGCGAGGTAGCGCGCTACAAGTAACAGGTAAAGACATTCCCATTGATCTTTGAGTGCCTTATTCTAGGTCTCTGTCTCATTTGGAGATGATCTCCTACCTCCCCTGTCACTTGCAGATTTCCATTCATTCTTCTGGCCATCTGGCAATCCCTCCTGCCACTGTCTTTACTGTATTTTCAGTATAAGGTATCTCACAGAACCTTGAGCTTACTTTTGGGATAGATAGGCTGGCAGCAAGCTACAGGGACTCCCTCATCCCTACTTCTCCTATATTGTAATTACAAGTGTACAAAGCTGAAGTTATTTGTTTTTTAAAACCTGGTTGTTGGGAATCTTAACTCAGGTCTTTATGCTTGCATGGTCAACATTTTACCAATGAAGAAATCTTCTCATTCCCCATTTTTATCCTTTTAACATGTTTTGGGTAAAAATATGTTTGAATAGTGTTCCCTAATATAGATGATGCATGGATATTGTCAATCATTACTTCTGTCCTATATCTAGTTAACGTTTCTTAATTTGAACCAGTAAGCTATTGGTCATACTCTCTTGCCCTTCTGTCTCATGAAAAGAATGATGCTAAAGACTTGGGGAACAGGCTTTAGAGAGATGTCTTTTATTGCAAAGGTCTACAGAAAATAGAAATGAGATAATAAGAATGAACTTTACTGACTACTGAATGATGTGAACTTCCAGACTAGTCCTTCAATCACTCATGGTATTACACGTGTATTTATGTAATGCTTCCTAGATTTTCCAATGTAGCAATCACCTTCTTATGTTAGGTGAGGGACTTCCCTGGACAGTTATACACTAATCCAGTCCAGGCTTGAGAACATTTTTTCCCCAAAATTCTTTGAAGAATCCTTTATTTTTCCCCAGTTTTCTATAACCCACACCACCCATCACAAAACTTTAAAAACACAAATATTGGTATTTACAGAACACTTACTACATGTTAGAAGCTGTGTGTTCTACATGTATTAATTCACTTTGCTTCTATATTCTAAGAAAGACAATTAGTCTCAATTTACAGAAAGAAGGTGGAGACATACAGAGTGTAAATATCATTTCTTATTTCTAAGATGCATTTGTTTTAGAGTTTCATTGCTCAGAAGAGGCACCATGACCACAACTCTTATAAATGAAAACATTTAATTGGGCTTGTTTACAGTTTCAGGGAATTAGTCTATTTATCATTGTAGGATGCATTCATAGTGTGTAGGGAGAACATGGTGCCTTATGAGCCTAGAGTTCTACATCTTTATACACAGGAGACTATGTATCACACTGGTTGTAGCTTGAGCATATATAAGTCCTCAAAGCCTGCCTCATATCATGCTTAACAAGCCTTGCTTTCATCTACAAAAATTTTTTATGTACAGTACAGGCAGTTCAATCCTCTGCTTCTGTGGTAGTTAACCAACCCTTTAAAAAAAGGTTCTTAAAAAGAACCATTATTTGGAATGCCAGATTAACTGGCTTTGATTGTTGCACCTGAAACTACATCTGAACACCATTCAAAAATGACTACTACAAAAAGATATAGACAGTTACGATTAACCTTGGTTAGCAGAAATAAAAATTTAAGATTATCAACAGTAGCATTCAGCAGTATCACTGCAATAAAAATTAAATGCATACATTCAAGAAAATATTTCAGAATACTACTGTTGAGAATCTTAATTCAAAAAAGTGGAGAAAATCTACTTAGAGCAAATATTTTAAAGAGAAGAACTTTATTCTTTATCAAGATACCATGCAAGAAGTTCCAAAGGATTTTTGTTGGAACACTTTGGAAAACAGAGTTTACTATTTGCACTGCAGAGAAAATTGTTAAAGAACTTCATATCCAAGTACAAGTATTAGTTCAATGTCCCATATTTGATTACACGGTTTTCATAGGAAAATCTTCTGCAATAGAATAAGCTCCTATATGGTCAAGATATTTAAGATTGCTTGATTTTCATTCCCATTACTCCACTGCAAGCTTCTGGTATAATCTCACATAGCAAGTTAGTTAGTCTTCATTGCAGCAGGTCAGGACTGACCTTGACCCCCTTTCCTTATTCTTGTTGTTGGGCACCTCCTCTTGCACCATGAATCCTTCTTGCTGATCCAGAGACTCCCCTTTGTGAATAACTGGCTCTACCATGGGTAGGAGCAACCCCATAACCTCTGGATGGAGCAGCACATCTTGTTCCTCTGTGATCCCTTCCTGTAGCTCCAACTTGAAACTTTTCATAAGCATAGTATAGATCTTCATATTTACTATGATAGTCATGGTAGCTACATCCATAATGATCATAATTTCATATCCATAATAATCTGGAAGATATCCATAGCCACCTCTACCTCCATGCTCTTGACCTCTTGTTGGGTCGAGATCATATGAGAGGATCCATAATCATAGTAATTGTCGTATATTTGATTCTTTGCTGGTTGCCTCTAAGCTTTCTTTCTTCTCTTCCGATATAGTGGCTCAGGAAAAACAAGGTCAGTATTTTTTCTCCTCAAGTATTTAACATTCATGTCTTCCATAGCTTTGACAGCACCATCTCATACTTCAAAATGACTGAAAGCACAATCTTTTCGCTTGTTCACTTGTTCCAGTTTCCCAAACTGAATAAACAACTTTTCTAAAATGTCTTCTGTTATACTATTGGCAAGGGAGCATACAAATAGTACTTTTACCTTTGCCATAGCTTTAGGATCAGGATCTTCAATAGAATCAATCAATTTGACAGTACCAACATTCCCCCAGACTTTATCACTCATTAACCTACACCTTACCTTGGCAGATGTTTTGTGATCTTTATATTGAAGAAAGCAAAAGCTTCTCTTTTTTTTTCTTGACATCTCGTTGGGAGTATAAAATGAGGGCTGTGAGAACCTGGGTCACTAAATTCTTCAAGAATGTTTCTTGGTTTTACTCTAAAAAATGGCACCCACATCCCCCTGTTGCTGGCAACTGAGATGCAGACACCAATGTGCTTTCCAGAATGAATTTTATGATTATTATACAGTTTAACAGCCTCTTATGTTTCTTCTTTTGTACAAAAAGTGACAAACACATAACCTCCATTGAGGCCAGTGAGGGGATCCACCATTAAATGAAGGTCTCATTCAGGTCCAGCTTTCTAATATAATGGAACAGACCCACCCTCAAACAGATCTCAAGGCATCTTCCCTACAAATACCTCAGTGCCAACAGAAAGCTACTGACCTGAATAAATGGAATCTGAAGGTGGTCTCCCATACTTCCTCTGTCTTGTAGTCACATCAAGTGTGTAGCCTGTTCTTCACAAGAGTGACTTAATCTTTGCCTCATCTGGTCCTATACTATAGTCCATTCTCTGTTTCTTTCTCCATTTACAAGTTTTTATGTCTTCACATAAAAAGGGCACTTTTGTTTGGAACACAAGAGAGATGACTATCTTTAAAATGTTCAGGCAATGTTCTATCTTCACTGAACACTTTTAAAGCTTTGATAGCTCTTTCATCTAAATCACTATGTGCAAGTAGCTCAGCAATGTAAAACTCATCTAGTTTTCCAGAAACTTTTGTGGCAAACAAGCATCAAGAAGTGTATGAAAATTTTATGAATGTATAAATGCAGAAGTAGTATCCATGGGCTTTTCAGTATGATTTCCATTAACATGTTCTGTAGTCATGTTTCTGCAGGGCTGTGGTCAAGGAGCCTTGGTCTATGGTGTTGGATGTTGGGGAAGGCATGCTCACTGCTCTCCGTATCTAGAACTAGTAGGGGTGTTGTAAAATGGGAGCTGAAGATAATATTGTTGGTAGCAATCTCTTATCTGTAATTCTCCATAAAATCAAAGTTAAAAATCAGATAACCTACTTACACCATATAATGGCACAGGATATACATTACTATAGTGAAAAATTTTCACATTTTGGTTTTTGAAAAATACTCAGATATATTATAGCAATATGATTTCATTCTAATTCCTTATGTGGGATATGGGGCTGCTTCAGACTGTCCATAAGAGCTATCTATGATTTGACTTGTGCTATAGCAGGAGTATGATTTTGTCAGCAACATGTAGTTTCAGTGATTGTGCGATATTTGGAATTTGGGGACTTTTCAGAAGACACAAAAATGCTAGAGACCTTAGAGTCAGGGTAGGTTTTTGTTTGTTGGTTGGTCGCTGTTGCTTTCTGTTGGTCTTGGCTTATTTATTATGTAGTAATTCTCAAAGAAGAAAGAAGAGGAGGAAATTAGATGTTCAATTGGTGAGGTTCAAACTTGTCCCAAGGAACTTGATGCTCCTAATAAGCAATAAGTAGTCTAAAAATAAGATTGGCCACTTTCTGACCTCTGATTTTATTCAGAGACATTTTTTTTACTTCCTCTTCATCAGTTTTTATATCATATTTAGTGTTTGGAATGGTTTGGAAGGGTGGAGAAAGAACTCACAAAGTAGCAAAGTGTAAGTGATACTTTGTGATGTGATGACAAAACATTAGGCTAAGCAGAAGGGAAATATTAATTTCAAATTCTATAGAGAAAACAGCAAGGTACAAAGGGATAGATATTGTTTTTTAAGATACCAGCAAAAAATTTGTTGTGGTTGCTACTACTGAGACATCCCCTGCTTTGCTCCCAGAAAGAATTTTTCTGTTTTTTCTTTTTCTTCTTCTTATATTCTGTTTTTAAAAAGGTTGGGAAAATGGCTGTGCAACTGGAAAAAATGTGGGTAGAAATGGAGGTATCTAAGAAACAAATAATGCATGAAATGGGAAAACAAAAGGGTTCACTCTGCTCTGTGTTTTCTGAACAGTTTGCAGAGTTGGCTGAGCAACTAAAAAAATTGCAAGTGGAAGTGGAAGTGCTGGGGAGATGAAGAGCACAACAAAAAAGTTCAGTGTAGCAGAATTTTTAATTCAATTTAGCCAATCAATGAATTCACAACTCAATTAATTGGCATACAAACTACTCACCTAGACTAGGCAGATCTAGCACTCCACTACTCTATTCCCATCTATTAGACCCATATGGCTTGCGATATCTCCAAGTCACATGCTTCAGTTCTATCTTCCTTCCACATTTTCCTCTTCTGGTCTTCCTCCTCTGTCCTCTTCTCTAATCTTCTTCCCTGTCCTCTCTCCCCTTCTCCTGCAAACTTTTCAGCTCCACCTTCCCTCCTGCTGCCCAATCATCAAGCTTAGCTTTTATTTGAAAAGTTAAGGTAGAGAGAAGTTCCAGAAGGAACCTGGTACATGATTCACTCCTAGTCTTCAGTGCTTTCTAGGAGAGTAGAATTAGCATCAAAATACAAGACCAGGGCTATCCATAACAGTTCAGTTCTAGTGGCTGAGAAAGAGAGCAGAGTTTTCCACAGGAGGAAAGGTGGAAATAAATAGTGCTGGAGAGCAGTTAGATCAGAGGAAAGATGAAAAGGTGGGAGGATGTTTGAAAGAGAGGCTTAATTTCAAACCAACTATGCTGCCAGAGTGGGAGAGAGGTAGCCTAGGCTTATGACATCACCACCATCAGAATTCCTAGTATATTCCTGCTAATGGTGGGGAACAAGGTTATGATGAGATAGGATGGTATCCTACAGAAATGATAGAGCTAAGGTACTTTAAAGAGGTCATAATTTCATATGGGATGCAGTCACCTTATAAAATTCCTTGGTATGACTCTAACTAAGCAAGTAAAAGATCTGTATGACAAGAACTTCAAAATCGAAGATCTCAGAAGATGGAAAGATTTCCCACACTCATGAATTGGCAGGATTAATATAGTTAAAAATGGCCATCTTGTCGAAGGCAATCTACAGATTCAATGCAATTCCTATCAAAATTCCAACTCAATTCTTCACAGACTTGGAAATAGCAATTTGCAAATTCATCTGGAATAACAAAAAATCTAGGATAGCAAAAACTATCCTCAACAATAAAAGAACCTCTGGTGGAATCACCACCCCTGACTTTAAGCTTTACTACAGAGCAATTGTGATAAAAAGTGCATAGTATTGGTACAGTGACGGGCAGGTGGATCAATGGAATAGAATTGAAGACCCAGAAATGAACCCACACACCTATGGTCACTTGATTTTTGACTTGATTTTTTCCAATGAAAAAAATACAGTATTTTCAACAAGTGGTGCTGGCTCAACTGCTGGTTATCATGCAGAAGAATGCAAATCAATCCATTCCTATCTCCTTGTACAAAGCTCAAGTCCAAGTGGATCAAGGACCTCCACATAAAACCAGATATACTGAAACTAATAGAAAAGAAATTCGCGAAGAGCCTCGACAATATGGGCACAGGGGAAAATTTCCTGAACAGAACACCAATAGCTTCTGCTCTAAGATCAAGAATCAACACATGGGACCTCATAAAATTACAAAGCTTCTGTAAGGCAAAGGACACTGTGAATAGGACAAAATGGCAACCAACAAATTCTCAATAACTGGGCTACTAAAAATAGAATTATTCCCCAAGACTGGAAGGGAGCGATGGCAGCTGTACTAGAGGCTAGTTCACAGTCGCAATGGTTAACATGGTGCAGGGAAGAAGCTATAAATATTGTACAATAAAAGGGAGTGAGGGAAATGAATATAGTAAAAGATCAGTTGCTAGGTAAAGGGTAATACTCTGAAGTACAAGAACGGATTCAATTTGAGGATGTTACTGTAGAACAATGTTACTTAATGGCTTTAAGAGCTTGGGACACAGTTAAGGAGCCTGGGGAAATGTCTACCACATTTACAAAGATTATACAAAGCTTTGGAGATGCCTTCATTGATTTTTTTTTTTACAAAGATTAATTTCAGCTGTGAAAAAAGCCATATCAGACCCTGACATACGACAGATGTTGATAGAGTCCTTGGGAGTATGGAAATGTGGATATTAAATGTAAAACAGTTATTAGACCATGAAAGGCATGGGCAACACTTCTTTCTCTTGGGCTGTTTCCACTTGCACTAGTAGCTTTCCCCAGCAGGTATCCTGCTGAGATGGCTCTGGCATCACTGTCATCTTAAGGTCTCCAAGGCAATCCAGGATTCACCTTCACAGCTTCACACAATGGCCTTTCAAGACCTCCATCTAGGGACACCCCTGCCACACACACACCTTGCCTCAGCAACTTTCCTTAGTTTCAGAGAGAAATTCATTAATGTCTTTTTTTTTCCTATCCTTGATTCTAAAGCCAGGACTACATGACTGAAACTGCCAAGCTCTGCTGCTTGCGGAGGCAGAACCTATCCTCTCTTTCAGTGCATCTTCACCACCTTTCTGCTTTTAATGCCTTCCTTCACTGCCTAAGCTTACATGTCTTGGAACTTGCTCTACAAACTGTGGTGGTCTTCAACTAGAGATCTGCATGCCTCTATCTTCTTAGTGCTAACATTAAAGGTGTGTATCACCAGGTCTGGACCTAAGCTTTTCTTTAATTCTTTTTCACAAGATTGAAGCTTAGCTGAGTAGAATCTTTCCTTTGAGGTCACCACTCCCTTAGTTCCATTTAATATTGTTGATTTATTTATCTCTTTGAACACAAGATTTAGCTTCTTTCTACTTCCTTGTGGCCCTTTACTCCTTGAACCATACATTTTGTATTTTTCCTTACTCAACTTGCTTGCATTAACTGCTCTTCATAACAGTGAACCATAAGACAGAGACGATACTAGGCTGTTTTGAGATTTCCTTTGCTAATACAATTAATCTAAATCTCTTCAACTTAGCCTCTGGCAGACTCTTTGGTCAAGAGCAAAAAGCAGACACATTCACCAAAATAACAGAAGAATGATCTCTAGGCAACATACTAAAATTCTTCCCATCTGAAACCTTGAATCTGCCCATTCAAATCACTCTCAACACCACTGTCTTCCATTTTCCTACTAGTATGTCCCATTAATCTCCGCTTAAATCATTTTACTGCTTTCCTAAAGTTACCAAATCCATGTTCCCCTAAGCAAAAACATGGTTAGCAATATCCTAGTTCTCAGTACCAACTTCTGTCTTAGTTTGAGTTTCACTGCTGTGAAAGGGCACTATGACAACACCTCTCAAAAAACAATTAGTTGAGGCTGGGCCAATTGCTCGGCCATAAGGAGTGGCACTAGTAGGAGGTGTGGCCTCCTTGGAGGAAGTGTGTCATGTGGAGGCAGGCCTTAAAGTTATGAATGCTCAGGCTATATTCAGTTAGATACATACTTCTGCTGTCTGTGGATCAAGATGTAGAACTCTTGACTCTTCCAGCACCACATTTATCTACCTGCTATCATGCTTTCCACCATGACGATAATGTTCTAAACATTTGAAACTAGGGCAGCCCAAATGAAAAGTTTTCCTTTGTAGGTGTTGCAATGGTTATGATGTCTTTTCACAGCTAATGGGTGTTGGGGGAGGAGCAATACTGTCTTCTTAAAAAAAGTTTGTTTATTTTTGATATATATATATATAAAACATGTCATATGTCATATACATGTAATATGTATAGCATGTTGATATGTGTATATGTATGAGGTGTATGTATGTGTGTGCAGTGCTCACGTGGAGGCCACAGATTTTCTACAAGTATTTTCCTCAATTACTCTTCATTGTTTTTTTTTTTCTTTTTAAGGGGGCAAGGGTGTTTCACTGAAACAAGTTTGATATTTCCATGGGATTGGCTGACCAGGAGCCCTGTGGATCTTCTTTTCTCTTACCTACACATCCCTGCTCCAGTGTGAGGCTGAATTGATCACAGTAGTGACATTCAATGCGACATCTCAACAGGAGCAATATTGTGATCTGACTTTCTTACTACTTGTTGACCTACCTACATTTACTGTCAGTTTTCTGCCAGTGCTGCTAATGAATCCCTTTCAGAGTCACAGAGAAGGATGGAAAATCTGAGGAATGGATCTAGACATACAAATCAGAATTTCAGCACAAGACATACCTTATGAGAAATACCATGCCATGAGATATTGGCAAAGTTTTTTTTTTAAATTCTTTCTCTATATAGCTAATATATTAAAAATCAACAATATTGCTCAAGTCAGTTTAGGAAACAGCTGTGGTAGAGGTTGAAGCCAGATTTCTTATTCCATAGTCTAAGCCCTTTAATTCAGGTTCACTGATTAGCCTTAGTTACTATTCATTACCTTTCTTGCTTTTTAAAAACTTAAGCTGGAAGCAATTTTCTGTTCTTGTTTATGACACCCCTCGAGGTCACACCTTTATGAGGGCTAGACAGCATTGCAGTATATGTCAATAGCATGTGAAAATCAAGTGTGTAACTTTAGACCACAGAAGGAAATTGCAATATCGTGTAAAGTCACAGGATGTGGCTACGAAGAGCACATGTAGCCAGACAGATCTGCTCTGCTGGTCATTTGTTTGGAGCAAGAATCTGATGACCAGTAAGTAGACTTGCATTTATGGATGCAGTTATTAAAACTTCTTCACTCACTGAATTATTTCTTTTAAAATCCAAACTGACTTAGATTTGTCTTTTGCTCTTCTTTCCAATTATTTCAGACCCTCTTATGCTTTGTGTTTCTCTGATCCTGCTGTTGTACTGACATTGGTCTCAGATCAACCCTCCTCTCACTTTTTCTTCGATTAGATTCCTAAATAGATTCATTAAAAAATTGAAATGTGGCATTATAATGCAGTGAATGCCATCAATTGACTTATTCCCTTTTGATAGGAATTAAATTTATTCCTTTAGGAAAATGGCAATCTTATCCACTTACACTTTGTATTTATTTCTAAATACCCAGAAGCATACACAGTTATTTCCATTTAATGCTAATAATGGATTTTTTTCTATCATCTCCAGCCTGCTGCTATCATTGAGAATTAACTTTTATGACTCTCTTTCTAAAAACAAAATAGTTCTTTTATTTTTTCCTTTAATCATTATAATCATGTATTATTTTAGTGTTACTTCTTATCTTTTCTATTATTTTTAATTAAAGTTTTGACATATCTCCTGTGGACTGATATAGTAGATTTGTAGACTTATAAATACAGTCCTTAATGCATGGTTATATGTGTGTGTTGTGTGTATGGGGGGGCATCTGGGGAGTGCTTTGGGAAGTCTGTTATGAATTTCAGGCTTTCATTCTGCTATGGTAACAAAGGCCATTATAAATTATGATGCTTACATACGAAGAGGTGTAGAGTTATGAAGTCGCTGCAGAATAAACACAGTGGGAGTCAACATGAGCAGAGCAGAGCACTGAGGAGCCCTAGGAAGGAGTCCTCTCACTGGTGACTTCCCAGAGGCATTGTCTTTGATATGAACACATTGCTACTTTTAGCATTCATTAATAGCATTTTTCTACCTATTATACATATTACTTTAGCTTACAAAACTAAGATCATTTCTGGGTTCTTCTCTGGGGCTTTCAAGTTTCTTGTTGGCTGTATTTCTTCTTTCTTTTTTCTTATTGATTTTCAAGATACTTTCATTTCATCTTGGCTCGATTTAGTATACCAGGAAATTGAGGTATCTGTAAGGGCTTTCCTAGATGAACTGGTAAGAAGGACTCATACTGACTGATTACAGGTGGCTTCACAGCATTGGCTGAACAAAAGAGACATGCACAAGCAAGTGGCATGCTGGCGTTTCCCCTTCCTCCACTTCCTGACTCGCTGTGGCCTGATGTCCTTGCTGGTGTGATTGTGCCATGGAGAATCTTCACATCATGGCAGAGCAGGAAGGAACTGGAGGCACAACACAAGTCTACTTAAACCTTTCAAAGGTCTGTCCCTACTGGGCTGGTTCTTCTAAGTAGGCTTTTGTTCCTAAAAGGTCTTAGACTCCAAAATAGTCCCACCAGCTGGGGTATAAAGCATCCAAAACATGAGCTTATTGAGGATCTCTTAGATTTAAGCCACAGTGCTCCCTTACACTGTCATGTACTACTTTGACAATAGGACACTCTGTTCTATAGTTTTAATCAGCATTCTTTATTACTGTAGAAATATTTACCAGTGGTAATATTCCTTAAACATTTATGTTTCTTATTTTTTTTAAATTTAATTCTATTTTTTAAACTTATTTACTTTACATCTTGCTCACTGTCTACCCCCAGTTACTCCCTCCCACAATCCTTCCCCCTCCCATCCCTTCCTCTCTGAGTGGGTGGGGGCTCCCTGGGTATCTTTCTCACACTGCCACTTCAAGTCTCTGTAAGGCTAGATGCTT
>JADRCD010215209.1:0-24291 GCA_019843815.1 Montemys delectorum
ACTGTTCTACAGATCAGGAAATACACATATAAAGAAACTGTGGTGCACAGACGTTAAGCGGTCTGTCTGAGGCCTCGCTGCTCATACATAATAAAGCCAAGATTCAAACTCAAGGAGGCTGGCTCCTGTCCATGGTTTTACCCCAGTACTGGGCTGTCTCTTTTGTGGGTGATAAATTATGCTTGAAATGTTATCAAGGCAAAGGGCAGTGTAAAACATGTGGTGTAAGCAATACGCAGAAGGTGCTGACCTCGTGTTGGAGTGGAAAGGAGGAGGAGATGCTGGTCAAGAGATAAAAAGTCTCATTTAAATGAGAGGAACAATTCTGGTTTCTGGTTTTCTTGTAATCTGTGCTGTTCTGAATACAGTTAGTTAATACAGTGCATTTCACATTGCAAAAGTACTAAGAGTACATTGTGAATGTTCTAAAACCACAGGAAAAAAGACAGATAAAATGATGAAGGTATTAACATGAAATATTCCTTGCTGTTTTCACGATCATGAAATAAATTTTTATCCTATAAGAAAGTGTAACTAGAGAGTTATGAATGTAGCCCAGTGGCACAGAACTCACCTAGCATGGACAAGACCCTGGGTCTAATCCACAGCATAGGATACTGCCTGGTCAAAGTCATGTAACCACAGAGCTGTAGACACAGATTAGCGGTTAAGAGAATGTACTGTTCTTTCAAGGACTCAAATTCAATCCCCAGCACCTACATAGGGGAGCTTATAACCACCAGTAACTCTAGCCCCAGGGTTATCCAACACTTCTCCACACTGTGGACACCTGCACTTACACAAACACACATACACACTAAATATAAACAGACAAACAAACAAACAAATAAAAATAAAAGAACCAGATAGCAAGCCTTAGTAAATTATTCAGAGAAGTGATGATCAGTATAAGAGAAGTTCAGACCAGGAGCCAGGCTAAGCCAAAGCCAACAGTAAGCTGATGTTCAAGGAGCACCCAGGAGCTTGGGGAGGCAGAATTACAGACTCCAAACTCACTCCCTCTTCTGCACGAGGCTGTGTCATTTACTTTTTCCTTCCACTAGAGTCTTCATCAGATAAAACATCAACTATTTTAAAGCCACAGAGAAGACGCCATGCCACTCTGCACAAGCACAGCTGAGTCTTTTGTGAATTAGTGCACACACCCATAGAGTGTGGCAACAGCCTACTAGTCCGTGTCTAGCCGTGCCTAGGTGATCAAATACTCAGAATTCTGCCTTCCAGTTTCCTTATGATACTGTAGTCCACACTTGCCTCCTTTTGTTAAAAGCGGGGTATGGTTATGAGGCTCTCAAAACTAGTCTGGTAACAACTCAAGGATGGAATCAGCCACATTCAGAGAGTGGAGCAGCACTTGAAGTCCCAAGACAATGATAATTCAGATGAGAAGGCAAATGCTAGCCCTCAAGTTTCAGCATCTTTGCTGTGGTGAGGACCAGACTCCAGGATGACTTTGGAGAAGGAACTGATGAGGAGCCAGTCAAGGCCATTCAACACACTATGAAGATCTCACCCAAAGCACGGCAGAGGACTCAAGAGGACAACAAACAAAGCCTGTGACTGCGACTTCCCAAGATCATGAGGACCACAGGAGCCCTGCTGAGAAGCTAGAATGCCCCTGCTGGAATCTCCTCCATCATGTGACTTGCGTGTGAGTCCCGACTTCATGAAGTGAGAGAGTGGCCTGAAAGGAAAAGAGTCACATATACTGTTCTTCTTGAGATTATGTCAAAATCTCATCAGTTTCTGTATCCCTTAAGACAAGATTTTTAATATAGTATCAGAAACAAGCGAAGAATAGAGCAAGAATGGAGTTGGGGGGTCTCTGCATTCTGGAAAATGAGAAGAAAAGCCACTTCAGAAACATTAAGGTTAGACTTCATTCGTGCAGAAAGATGCCTAGAAGGATATATGTGTATATATGATATATATTATGTATACATGTATGTGTATGCGTATATGTATATGCTTATTTAAATGTATTATGCTTATATTTATACATGTATGTATGTATGTCAGAAAATACACAAACATAAAGCTATATAAATGCCTGCTACATAGCAAAGAGACAGGTTATGTCACAGAAAATCTGGAGCGCTCACCAGGCAACAACGATGATTGTCATGCACAAAGGAAGGTAGCCAGGGTCCAAAGGCAGCACAAAGGCATTGTGACATTCACTGAGGACAGAGGAAAGAAAACAGGTCAGGGAAATGGCACATGGCGTTTGTCCCAGACCGTTTAACCAGACAGTTTTTTTCTTGATATTTAGTTGTGTTTTGTGTGTGTGCCTGTACACACACACACAGCTACATGCACATGTTGATGAGCCTCATCTCAGGCACCATCCACCTTTATGCTTTGATACAGGGTCTCCCACTAGCCTTGAACTTGCCATGGAAGCGGGTGTGGCCAGTAAGTCATGAAGTCTATGCCTCTCTGCTTCTCAGGCGCTGATTACAAGCAGACATTTTTTTTTTTTTTTTTTTTTTTTTTTTTTATGTGAATTCTGGGGATCGAACTTGGTCCCTTATGCTTGCAAGGCAAGCACATTACCAACTGAGCCATCTCTCTAGCTGAGTTTTTAGTTTTTAACTCACAGATAGGAACTTAAGAAAAATTAAACTTAATCTGTTTTGTGTTACTATTAGCAAAACACCTAATGCTAGAAAATGGTTTTTTGGTTTTTATTGTTGTGGTTTTTGTTTTAGTTATTTTGGCTTATGATTCTGATAACTAGAAAATCCAAAGAGCATGGTACAGTCAATATATGATGAAGGCCTTGTGGCTATATTGACATTGATATTGACATGGCGGTGTTACATGGTTAGAAGACATTGGGGAAGAGAGGAAACAGTGAAAATCCATACTCGTGGGAATCTACTCTATTTCTTTAAGATGTGTGGAATGTAATCCCTTCATGAGAACAGTCATGATGAAAACCACTCCCACTAGGCCCACCTCTCAAGAGCTGTGCTAGATAGTTTTATGTCAATGTGACACCAGCTAGAATTGTATGAAAGGAGGGAACCTCAACGGAGAAAATGCCTCCATACGAACTGGATGTAAGCCATTTTCTTAATCAGTGCTTGATGAAGGAGGGCCCAGGCCATTATATGTGAAGAAAGGGGATGTCACCCCAAGGCTGGTGGTCCTGGGTTCTATAAGAAACCTGACAGAGGAAAGCCATGGGAGCAAGCCAGGAAGCAGCATTCCTTCATGGTCTCTGTATCAGCTCCTGCCTCCAGGTTCCTTCTCTCCTTGAGTTCCCGTCCTGACCTCCTTTGATGAGGAACTACATAAACCTCTCCTCCCCAACTTGCTTTGGTCATGGTGTTTCATCACAGCCATAGTAACCCTAACTAAGACAAGGGTCTACCACCTTTTAACACTGATACCTTGAGACCAAGCTTCCATCACATAAGCCTTTGAGGACAAATTTTTATCTTAACCAGAGGACCAAGGCTTCACTGGATAGAGCACATGGCCTCTATGACCACACTGTTGTTTGCAAATACACTGCTTACACTATTGTACCATGAGGATAATTGATCTTAATTAATTAAAAAAAAAAAAAACCTCATTCCTCTAATTTGCCTGAGAGATGCAGATTTGCATGTTTACAAACATTAGTACCTGGGTTGAATTTCCAACCTTCCTCAGCAGCTCAGTTTTTCAGCATCTCACCACTTGTCAGGCAAAAATCTTATCCAATAAGCCCAAAGTTTTCTATCTTTCAGACTAGATTTTTCACCCAAATCTTGTAGCATGGAAACAGTCATAGGAACATGAGTTGGGGGAAAGAATGGAAAATTACTCAATAATCACATTTTTGCCTGCTTCATTTTTCCATGCAGTCCTGTGTGTTTACAAAAACCACTTTGTCTGCCTGATTGAGAAACAGGAAACTAGTCTGCATGTCACTAGGCTGGACCAATGGAGGGAGAAGGCGTGGCCTGCCTGGGTGGACCAGTACAGCTGGACAGGGGTTGCACCTTGCACACATAGCACTGTCTTCTTTGTGATTGCTAGCTTTTCAGGGTCCTTCTGTTTCAGGAAGGGGCTTCGTGTGCCGATCCCTCCTGAACTGCTTAGCACAGCTAGGCAGCTTTTAATGGAGAAAGACACAAGAGGGACTAACAACTATTTCAGCCTTTCCTCAAGTGAACACTCGGTTTTTTCCCCCCTTCTACATTATCAAATGCTACGGTACTTTAAACTTCTCCCATCATTAAGCCTTCTGAGTGAAATATTGAACTGATTAATGTGGCATTTTCCACTAAACTGTTTCAGGAAATGTTGCACCTTACCAGTGGGATGCTTTTGAATAATGTAATCTCCTTAGTATAATTAAAACTAAGTTCTGAAGTTAGTACCTTTTATCCCTTGAGGCACTCATCAAAATGTCAAGTGTTCCTTCTAGTAAAACTGCAATCCCATAATACAAACAAATATATTACCCACTGCTCCTCATGAGCAAGAGGCCCTTGTTGCTTTTTTTTTTCTTTCTTGTCACTTCATCCTGAGTGAGAGGCATAAGAAACATGGTCGCCAAAAGCCATTTGAACCTTCACACTGACCCATGCTCTGCGCCAGTGCCTGGCTTGCATTTACTAATATGTCTTTTGACTGTCTTCAGCAGACGAACTCCTTGTTGCTGTGTTGTTATGGATGCATAGAAAACAGTGTGGATATTTAAAGTCATTTGCTTTCTTAGGGCTTTTGTGTGGTTTAAAGGGGGAACGAGGAGTCAGGGATGCAGCGCCTCCTCTGACAGAGAAGCATTTAGAGATCCTCACAATTCCAAGGGCTTGACATTTTTTTTTTTAAGCAGATTTTTAAAAACTGGCTTGGTAGAATGTGATAAAATGATAAAATGAATGATCAACATTATTGACAACATTTTCAGCATTACCTCCTACAGGGCCAGGGGACAGCCTGACCCCCAGGGCTGCTTCCAGAAGCCTTGCTCTTATGGCTTATGGCCTCCAGAGGAACAAGATAGATTGTAGGGAGGTAAGGAGAAATGGTGTCCGAGTCTGCCCTCCTCTGGAACAAATATTAAGTTTATGAGGCAAGCTCCTTGTGTAGACTTAAGACACTTAATTCTAGCTATCAGAGAACCTGGTATCGTCTCAATTATTGGCTTCTTCTAGTAAAACCTAAGATGTGTCAAAGGTTGGCAAGTAGCAGCCCATTGTTTTGTTCCATTATAACTGTTCTTCATTTCACTTCCTAGAGATCCTATTAGCTTCTCCCCTAGAGCCTACACCTGTCATGCAGGAGCCCCGTCGCCAGATATGATGGCCCTGCCAGTCTCCATCTGGGAAGGAGGTGGGAGAAAGTGACAAGGGACAGTGCAGACACTTGGAGACAGAAGGAGCCCAGCAGGACTTTGAAAGAGAAATAGTCAGTGCTGGAACGTGCTTCTTACCAAATAATGTTTTCATTCTCAGAAAAACACGCTCCTTTCCAGTCTGCAGGCCAGGCTGACTGCCACTTCCCTTTGCCTGCCAACTAGTCATTAGCAAACAGTGAGCGACAGCATGAGTGTGGAAGAGAAAGGGCCGGGCATGCACAGCACAAAGCAGCGGAGCAGTGGGGGTCAGTGAGGACAGAGCACCCAAGTGCCAGGCTGGATGTGGCTCTCAGGAAGCTGCAGACTGAAAAGAAAGGTGAAGCGAGGCGCTGCTGAGAAATGCTGCCTTGACAGTGCAGCTGAGCAGAGATACACCCAGGGAATTGGATACCTGAAGATGTATTCAGCTGAGCGTGCACCGGCTGGGATAGAATGTTTCCTATACCCAGCCAAGGACAGAAGTGCTTAGAGCAAATAATTCAAGAAAGTGGTCCACTGAACATCCAAGTTTGAATGAGATACTCTTTAACATAGTTTACATGAACCAGCAATGTATTGGAGAGAGCCATAGATTGTCTCATTATGATCCACAGGCAAGAATACATCCGGAATGGGTCTGCTTTTGAGCCAGCACTAAACCACAGATATCAGTCCAGGCAGCTGCTCTTGCTGTCTGCTGAGTTCGGGTCTCCTCTCTCTGCATGGTCTCTTCCGCTTCTTGCTTGTCTATGCTTTTTGCCTCTTTCTCCAGATCGTGTCTAATGTTCAAATAGCCAAACATGGGTGGCTATATCCTCAGAGTTTAATTGTCCTCCATTCAAATGAACCATAAAATTGAACCAACTATTCATTCTCATTCACAATTTCTAGAGCAGACCATTTGCTTCACCCGACTTAGGTTCATCTGTTTTCTAAGCAGGCACATGCTGGAACGTGGTGATCAGCAGTCATTCCTGTAGAGGGGGACACAGTCCTGAGGGCTGGGGTAGGGAGCAGGGCTGAATAAACTCACTTTACTACTGACTCTGAATGACTTTAACATATAGCAGAAATTGTTTTATGAAATGGAAAAATAATAGGCATTTTTTTATTTTGAAAATAAAAAGGGTTGCAGGAATTTTTTCCCATTTCTGAAAGCTTTTAAAAGGAGTGCAGATTCAAAAAAAGATACTAGCTTGCCACCTATCCTATAGGGCAGCGGCTCTCAACCTGTGGGTCAAAGGACCCTTTCACGGGGGTTGCGTAAAACCATCTGCATATCAGATATTTACATTATGATTTAGAACAATAGCAAAATTATAGCTATGAAGTAGCAGAGAAAATAATTTGATAGTTAGGGGAGGGGGGTCACCACAACATCAGGAACTGTATCGAGGGGTCGCAGCATTAGGGGGGTTGAGAACCACAGATACAGAGGAACAATAACTGATTCGAGAGCTGGAGGATATGAAGACCGCTCCCAGTTTCCCTCAACTGGCTGTGTGACCAAGCTATACAGTTTCCCTCCTGGCAGCTTTCGCATCTATAGATGTGGGATTATAGAAGCCACCTGACCATGTCCAAGCACCAGAGAGCAACAACAGCTGTGCATCTGGGGTAAGTGGGGAATGAGCAGTCTGGGCTTCCCACAGCTAGGAACTATGGCTCTTCTGGCCCATGAGGCTACATTACTCTGGATACAAGTAAAACAAAGAGTGCAGTTGTTCCAGCTACCACCAGCCTTCCTTGTAGGTCTTGGAGAAGACCAAGCTGCACATTCTTAGAGTGAAATCTAACCGAGCTAGGACAATTGTACTTTCAGTGAATAATAAAAACAGCGTTGAGAATAATATGAATAGATAAGACGGGGATACTCTCACAACGGGTGACCAGGTCAGAAGGGTGGCAGATCTGAGACTGATACCTTTGTTCAGCAAAGTGGTTTAGCTGGGCTGGAGTGATGCCTGTACAACGGAGTACTCCCACCTAGGTGTCAGAGGAGCAGGAGGGAGTGACCTCTGCCAGTCCACAGGGATGGAGCTGGCTTGCCACCTGCTGTCCCTTTTCGTCCTCAAACTTCATGCTTCCTGAAGCTGTGCACTTATGAAGATGATATTCTCAGCAAGAGGACTGTCTCCTGGCAAATCTGTCCTCCCAAGTTTGCTACGAAGATCTAATAAGATAATGGATAGAAAACGGCTTTAAAAACTGTGAAGTGATAAACAAATGTAAGTTACCATAATTATTATGATTAACAATGTCATAAAGGGAAACCATTAAGTCAGTCAGACAAATTGGCACATGTACTTAGCACCTAAAAGTAATCAAGCAGGGAGCCTAAAAGCAATTTGATAATCTTCGCCTTTCAAGTTCCTTTTCATTAAGCTTATGTGGGTTTGAGCATCTATGAAATTGGAAGATATATTTGGCTCTCAGCTTCCTTGGCTTAGTGGAGGGACGCTTTCTCTGATTACTCCTTATCCTGGATCCTTAAAGGAGGAGCACATGCCTACTTCTGGGACATAGAGCATGGTACCTAACAGTTATTCCAGAGAGGTGCCAATCAGAGCTTGCTTCTGGCTTTTTTTCCTTGAGTTTACTTGTAGCAGGATAGAAAATGTGTGTGTTGAAGAGGTGAGAGGAATAAAAAGACAGAAGTAGAGCAGAACAGGACCCAGGACATGACACTTGACTGCTTTCAATGGATCCTGTCTGTTCAACACAGATTGAAGTATAGATAAGAGTCAGTGGGGAGCTATAGTCCAATTATATATATTTTTTCACATAAGATATATATTATATACATGTGTCAACTATATTATATATTTTATATATATTATATACTTTATATATATTATATTATATTACATTATAATACAAGACTTGCACTAAGATAGAATCAGTACTGAGAGATCAAAGATAGCAGGTTTTTGTTGTTAGTTATTAGTTCTCCTAACTGGAGAGGGGGCCTTCCTAGTTAATTCACCTGAGGAAAGGGTAGAAACTAGAAAAGGGTCTGCTTAAGTGATTGCGGTAAAGCAGTTCCTTTGACAACCCACAAACCTTTCATTTCGTGAGATAAGAAGGTGGCAGAAAGAAGAAAGGCCTAATTAGTTACTGATAATGAAGATGCTAGAGACTTAGGGAAAGGAAGGGGATGAGCATTCTGGGAGAAGAAAATGTCTAGCAGACACTCCTGTACACAGAGTAGGAACATCTCATGAGACCTTTCCCTTCAGCGCCTCTGTTTGCATCTGGGACAGACTGATCAGAAGAGCTTCTGTTTATCCAAGATCCCTCAAATGTTGCTGCATTCATCACTTCTCCCAGCACCGTGACAGAACGCCTGACACAAACAGCTTCTGGGAGGAGAGGTTTACTTGGGGGTCATGGTTCAGGGGATGCAATCCATCATAGTGGGGAAGACATGGCAGCTGACAGCTCCATCTGTGGCAGCAGGAACTTTAGGTGAACCTGGTATGTCTCTGGGGATCAGGAAGCAGAGACTTCCACCAAAATAAAGGTGGGCTCAGTTCTCAAAGCCCACCCCCAGCAGTGTGCATCTGCCTGGTAAGCCCTATATCTCAGAGGTTCCACAACCTCCCAAAACAGCACCACCAGCTAGGGACCAAGTGTTCAAGTACACGATTCCATTGGGAACATTTCACACCTAAACTGTAACAGGAAGCCTTCTGTTCAAACTCACAAACTTCATAGTAAGGGCCATTTCAGATTTTATAGCCAAAAGTTACAACCCTTAGTAAGATGAACCTAAAACCTCACGTAACAAGACACATTTTAATTAATGCCTTCCGTTACTATTTTCCCTATGGCTTCTCTCACAAGGACCAGGTAGGGGAAAAGGTGATGTTTGGAGCTAGAAGAACTGACAATGAGCTTTGCCTATGTGTAGTTGATTAGCCTTGGGAAATCACCGAATGTCAAGCCTGTGCTATGGGTGTAAAGATACATCCCTACTCTCTCAAGAAATGCACTTTAGGCTAGGATCACGTACAGCAGAAAGCATAAAGAATTCAATGTCCTCATGAAAGCCCTGCATCCTAATAGCATCATATTAAAGATTATGATTTCAAAATATGGAGCTGAGAAGAATTCAAGGAGGCCATAACAGATCTATTCTCCAAGTGAAACCACAGGTAGCAGAAACTGGGGCTGTTCTATTATACCAAGAAGTGCCAAAATTCAAGGACCAAGTTATTTTTTACAACACCCTGGCACTCAGGAGGCAGAAACAGAGAGGGATAGGGGGAATCTCTAAGTTCCTGGCCAGTCAAGGTTACATAGTAAGACCTCAAAATAATACCATACTATTCAAACAAAACGAACAGATCGCAGCCCCATAGCCCAACTCACAGCTCTGGGAAAATGAAAGGATATAGCCTTGGAGACTATGCTGTGCACAAATATTAAAGCTCACTCACAGGATCCTACTTGGTTAAGTTATAGTTAAGGAAACTGAGATCACAAAGCAGGTTATAACAAGCTCTGCTATAAAAGCTTGTTTAAAACCACTGTTAACTTATGCACTATTGGTACATAAAGAAATTATGCCAGTAAAATATCGAAGTCATGCTATCTTATTATACATATATATGATACACACACACAGGGAGTTTGACTATTAGGTAGAAATAAAAGCAAAAGCCTCCAGGTAGGCTGCTATGTAGGCAGGAGCCCTTTTGGCTGTGTTATAAATGAATAAGGAAACACACATCCCCACCTGGCTCTTGAGGCAACTGACTTGCTTCCTGGGCTCACCTTGCTTGCAGCCCAACTAGCTCAGAGCTGTCCTTCCACCTGTGTTATCACAGGATCCCCTCGTCAGCGTTTTTCAAACTGTTACGTTTGTGCCTTTGAAAATATCACCTGGAGTAGACTCTGGGTATGTTAAATGCCTGGATTTTGCTAAGAATCACATAGGTACTATGTTAGTCTGTCCAGGTTGCCATAACAGGTGCCATATCAATGACCTGGGCTGCTTACAACAAGACAGATTTTCTTCCTCACAATGCTGCAACCTGGAAGTCCAAAGACATAGAGCCAATCGGTTTGACACCCGGCAAGGCTGCTCCTCCCGGATCCCAGATCTTCACTTTTCTGCATCCTTGCATGACCTTTCCTTTATGTTCCTGTATGCATAAACCCGTATGATGCCAACAGGAGCCTTTTCTCCTAAGAATTAGGGTCTCTCAAGTGGGCTCACAAAGATCAGGGAGTCTGTAAGGGTGTTGCAGTAGGTCCTCTGCACACATGTTATGGTTGCACAGAGTGGTGTTTTTGTAGGAGTTCTAAGAGTGGGAGCAGAGCTGTCTCTGACTCTTTTGCCTGCTTTTAGGACCCTTTTCCTCCTTCTGAGAGAAACAGGGTTAGACGGGGTTGACTGATTCGACAATATGTGCCCAGTCTAACTGTAGCTTCTTATGCCATATTTGGTTGATGTCCTTGGTAGGTCTGTTCTTTTCTGAGAAGAGACGAAGGCAGGGTGGATCTGGTAGAAAAGGGAGGGGGAGAAGTTGGGGGAAGGGGAAAGAGGGGAATCTGCAGTCAGGATGTAATATATGAGAGAAGAATAAACAAAAATAATAATAATTAAGGTCCTTCCTTCGTGAGTTCATTTAATGGTCTCTTATCTTTAAAACGCTTTCTCTAAACTCAGTCTCATGAAGGGTTAGGGTAGCAACAATGAATTGGAAGAGGGACACAGTTTAGGCTCTAACAGTTACAAGTTCTTCTTAGTGTCCTTTAGTTTTTGAGCAATTTGTCCCTAGTCTTATTTTAACCATAGAGCTGAAAAGACTTTGAAATTCAAGGCCAGCCTAGGTTACATCACAAGACCCTGTATCTAAAGGCTCAGAGGGGTAGTGGGAGAGATGGCTCAGCAGGCAAAGCATTTGTCCTGTAAGCTAGAGATCTAGAGATCGGGTCCCCAAGTCTTTGATGGACTTGGCATCCTGCCTACAATCCCTGAAAACAGAGGGCTGGGATGGGGACTCTCTGCAACAAGCTTGTTAGACAGACTAACCAAAGCAAACCCTGGATTTAGCAAGAGACCCTGTGTGCTGGGTAGTCTTATGTCAACCTGATAACACAAACTAGAGGTGTTTGAAAGGAGGGAAACCTAATTGAGAAAATGCCTTCCTAAGATCCAGCTGTAAGGCATTTTCTTAATTAGTGACTGATGGGGCCCAGCACACTGAGGGTGGTGCCATCTCTGGGATGGTACACCTGGGTTCTAGAAGAACCATGGGAAGCAAGCCAGTAAGCAGCACCCCTCCACGGCCTCTGCATCAGCTCCTGCCTCCAGGTTCCTGCCTGGTTTGAGTTCCTGTCCTGACTTCCTTCAGTGATGGACTATGATGTGGATGCATAAGCCAAATAAACCTTTTTCTCCCCTAGTTGCTTTTTGGCCTTGGTGTTTCATCACAGCGATAGAAACCCTAACTAAGATACCCTGCCTCCATATATAAGGTACAGAGCAACCAAAGTGGACACCCAACACCAACTTCAGGTCTCCTCAGGCCTCCATGGACCCATGCACACATGTGTAAATGCATTTGCACACACATATGCGTGCACCTCACACATGAATCTAGAAATACCATTAACTCAACCTGAAATTCTGTAAAGCTGTTTATATATAATAACACAGCATAGAACACAGACACACACATTTATTACAATAAACATACAAAAGTAAATAAGATATGTCATGGAGAGCCCATTAAAACACTTTTTACTAATATGTTACATTGTAAATTACTGAGAGAAGACACATTAAAAGATGTGGAAATAGCTTGGTGTATAAAAGCATGTGCCTCAGGACTTGAGTTCCATCCCTAGAATACAGAAGAAGGGGCTAGATACTGAAGCATGGTAAAATAAGATAAAATAAAATAAAATAAAGTTTAAAGACGTGGGTTTTTTTAGTTTATTTATTTATTTTTTTTAATTAGATATTTTCTTTATTTACATGTAAATTCCTCCTTTCCCAGTTTCCCCTCCAAAAAACAAACAAACAAACAAACAAAAACAACAAGAACAAACCCCTGTTGCCTGCCCCCTCCCCATGCCTGCCACCCCACCCTCTCCCACTTATTGGCCCTGGCATTCCCCGACACTGGGGCACAGAACCTTCACCATGTTTTTAAAAGTTACTTTTAGCTAGGCGTGGTGATATGCCTGTAACCCCAGCCCTCTAGGGGATGAACCAAAAGAATCAGTTCAAGGTATTTCTCTGCTACATAGAGAGTTCGAGACCAGCCTGTACTGCGTGATAACACTATCTCAAAACAAATCAAACACTTAACTTCTGTTCAGAAAGAGAAGGGGGTGAGGGGTGAGGAGGAGAAAGAACAAGAAAAAAATAATTTGTGGAGTATTCTCCACATGTGTGAAAATTCATTTTAAAAAGTCCTTATTTATGCAATTAAGAATCTGCTGATAAGAACTGCATGGTATTGGTACAGTGACAGGCAGGTAGATCAATGGAACAGAATTAAAGACCCAGAAATGAACCCATGCACCTATGGTCATTTGATCTTTGACAAAGGATCTAAAACCATACAGTGGAAAAAAGACAGCATTTTCAACAGATGGTGCTGGCTCAACTGGCGGTCAACATGTAGAAAAATGCAAATCGATCCATTCCTTTCTCCTTGTACAAAGCTCAAGTCCAAGTGGATCAGGGACCTCCACATCAAACCAGATACATTGAAACTAATAGAGAATAAAGTGGGGAAGAACCTAGAGCAAATAGGCACATGGGAAAATTTCCTGAAGAGAACCCCAATAGCTTCTGCTCTAAGATCAAGAATTGACAAATGGGACCTCATAAAGTTGCAAAGCTTCTGTAAGGCAAAAGACACTGTCAATAGGACAAAACGGCAACCAACAAATTGGGAAAAGACCTTTACCAACCCTATATCTGATAGAGGGCTAATATCCAATGTACACAAAGAACTCAAGAAGTTAGACTCCAGAGAACCAAATAACCCTATTAAAAAATAGGGTACAGAGCTAAACAAAGAATTCTCAACTGATGAACACCAAATGGCTGAGAAGCACCTAAAGAAATGTTCAACATCCTTAGTCATCAGGGAAATGCAAATCAAAACAACTCTGAGATTCCACCTCACACCAGTCAGATTGGCTAGGATAAAAGACTCAGGTGACAGCAGCTGCTGGAGAGGTTGTGGAGAAAGAGGAACACTACTTCACTGCTGGTGGGATTGCAAACTGGTACAACCACTCTGGAAATCAGTGTGGTGTTTCCTCCGGAAATTGGACATAGTTCTACCAGAGGACCCAGCTATACCACTCCTAGGCATATACCCAGAAAATGCTCCAACATGTAATAAGGACACATGCTCCACCATGTTCATAGCAGCCTTATGTATAATAGCCAGAAACTGGAAACAACCCAGATGTCCCTCAACAGAGGAATGGATACAGAAACTGTGGTACATCTACACAATGGAGTACTACTTAGCTATTAAAAACAATGAATTTAAGAAATTCTTAGGGAAATGGATGGATCTGGAGAATATCATCCTGAGTGAGGTAACTCAATCACAAAAGAACACACATGGTATGCACTCTCTGATAAGTGGTTATTAGCCCAGAAGTTTGGAATACAGGAAGAACAAACCACAAACCACAAGAAACTTAAGAAGAAGGAAGAACAAAAGGTGGACATTTCATTCCTTCTTAAAAGGGGGAACCAAATACCCACGGAAGGAGTTGCAGAGATTAACTATGAAGCAGAGACTGAAGGAAGGACAAGCCAGCCTAAATATAGCTATCTCCTGAGAGGCTCTGACAATATCTGACTAATACAGATGTAGAGGCTCACAGTCATTCATTGAACTGAGTACACGGTCCCCAATGAAGGAGTTAGGGAAAGGATCTATGGAGCTGAAGGGTTTGCAGCCCCTTAGGATGAACAACAATATGAACTAACTAGTACCCTCAAAGCTCCCAGGGACCCAACCACCAACCAAGGACTATACATGGTGGGACTGAATGTTTTGGCAGCATATGTATAGTAGAGGATTGCAAATTCAATCATCAATAGGAGGAGAGGACCTTGGCCTTGTGAAGGTTTTGTGCCCCAGTGTAGGGGAATGCCAGTGCCAATAAGTGGGAGAGGGTGGGGTGGCAGGCATGGGGAGGGGGGAGGCAACAGGGGTTTGTTCTTGTTGTTTTTGTTTGTTTATTTTTTGGAGGGGAAACTGGGAAAGGAGAAATTTATATGTAAATAAAGAAAATATCTAATAAAAAAAACTTCAAAAAAAAAGAATCTGCTGATGAGATTTTTAAATCACTGCTGAGTATGACTATTCAGGCTCATATTTATTTTCTTTTTTCAGCTTCCTTTTATTCCTCCCATGGATAAGCATTGCATTTGTAAACAGGATGCATGTCTTTTGGGTTTAAACTGGAGGCAGAATCAGAGGCTCCAAGGTCCTTTAGACATTTTACCTCCCCAAGTGCCCTCATGCCTCCAGCAGGCATCTCTCACTATACTGTTCTCATACTATAAAACCCCCTGAAGAGTTATCTGTCTTTCAGATGAAAAAAGCAACAAGGAGATGATAATCACATTTTTAAAAAAAAATCTACCTCTTTACAGATTCTTTGCTAAACAACCAACCCCACCTTACCCTCCATTCCCTGCATCTAAAATCAGGAAACAAAAGGGGAGCTGGCACCCCAGTTTGACAGGTCCACTTGCCTAACAAAGTGTGTTTTGTTGTGATTCGCAAGCATCACAGCTTCCCCCAGTCAAGGCACACTCTTAGGACTGCTCTGAAAAGTGATTTTTATAAACCAACATCGCTCTTGTCAAGCCAAGACAGCCTTTCTGTGGGAGCTCTGAACAGTTCCTGCCGAGTGGTTCTGGTCTCTGAGGCAAATATGTATCCAGGCGCCTTGTGGCCCATATTTGCCAGCGAGAATAGCAATACCCAGGTACACACACAGAATGTAGTTTTTTTTTGTTGTGAATGTTTTCCCAGTAAACAAGAATGAAGCCATCAAAAGAAAAGAACGCTAATTTTAAATCAATTAAATTCAAACAAGAATGCTTCCTTTGGGTATAGTTGCCTTTTGGTTAGCACACCGACTTTGTAGACTTGTGTTATTTATGAGCAACTTGGTTCTGAAACAAGCATCTGTGGCACTGAGAGGTGAAGCCCAATTGGTCTCTCCTGTGGCTCCTTTCTAGGCCATGAACTACTGAGGATGCAGTGTAATGGGACTGTTACTGCTCCAGCCTTGTTTTTGTCAACCTGCGTGCAGACTCCATCACTCCATAAGAAAGCAACCCCATATGTAATGCTTGATGACAGCAAAGCAAATGTCCAGAAAACCAGGAAAGGTGTGGTTCTCTTCTGGTTCACAGAGGATATCAATCGAGGTCAGGTATTTGGTTTTGGACCCTGGGACAAGGGACTGAGGTGCATGTTTTACATCCCTCTAAGCATACCTGGCCTCCCAACATCCCTCAGCATACTCTGCCCCCAACCCTGAACTTTCCAGCCCAGGGGCTGATCTGTCCTTTCTGCAGAGGTTTCTCCCTAAATAATCAAGACATTTTCACATCTCTCTCGTCTCCTCCTCCTCTTCTCTCTGTACAAAGGCCCCTTTCTCTTTCTCTTCTCTCCCCTCTCTCATGGGGACTTCCCTGGCCTCAGTCCTTGGAGCCAGTGAATGCAGCTTCCCAATAAAACACTTGCCTTTAATCTAATCTAATCTAATCTAATCTGGCTTAAATGGGCTCATTTCACTGGTGGCAGAGAAACAACCTATCATCAGGTATTGACCAGAACACCATCCAGGCTGGAGAATGAACTCTGCACTCTGCATCCTGCCAAAAAGGAAAAAACAAAAAAACACTCTTGCCCAACCTTGTTGAAAATCTGCTTCTGATCATTTCTGGGTCACAGGATGGAGGGCAGCTGAGCTTGAAGCCCTGTTTAACCCAGCCAAATCAAAAGGAAGATTTATCTTTAGTTTAGATGTTGGCTTTACTCATGAGGAAATTCTCCCAGAGATGACAACCACCACACATCAGCTTAAACAGATCAAAACGGTACTTGGGTCCCTGCAAAGGGAGGCTCACGTGTCACTAAACATGGGGTTAGATTTGCTGCCATTGTCTGGGAGAAGTTATTGGATGGAAAGCAATTTGGATATCGCCTTCCTCCCCAGGTCTCTGCAGCCACGGAGATTGATGAAAGGCAGTGGTTTGGGGCAAAGGAGTCTGACATGGCCTTTCTCAGAACAATACAATGAGTCCTTTACCTGGAGAAACAGCAGGCCACAGGAGTGATTGCACTGTCTCAAGGCAAAGGATGGGCATAAACACTGAGTAAGTCCATGATGCTGCAGGATGACTGATAGTAGGCCTGCCACACATGCTTGTTACCTCATAAGGATTTCCCAGTGTTTCCAGGGGCCATATTTTAGCATCTTCCAGGAGCATCAAGGCAATATAGCTTTAATCCTTAACAAGCTGGCTCAGCTACGCGTTACCCTCCTTGAGCCCACATTCCAGATGGGCAGGGCAAACACTCCTAACTTACTAAAGAAGACCAAGAAAGAAAGAAAAAAAATAACTTGCCTCAGTTTACTGGACTAGGTATGTAACTTTTAACACACCAATACACTTTCTCACAGGGTGCAGTCAGAAAACTGGATGCAATTTTTTTCTCTGTAATCAACCATTTAATGAGCATGTGTTCTAGTTCAAGACTTGCCTTCCACATGACAATGTTATCAATATCAAGTGTGTCAAATCCTTGGTTAAGAATAAGGCTTGCAGAGCTGAAGCCCTGCAACACCTTCTGAAACAAGTCAGAATGAATGAATTACAGGTTACAAGTAACACTTTAACGTCTTCTGTGACATCCCATGTGAATGCAGTGAGGAGAGCAACCAGCACCTGAAAGATGATGGCTCCATACTCAGCACACTCAACTTTCAGAAATTAAATTTCTTTAAATTACATTTATGTATGCACTTACTTATTTAGTCTCTCTGTGTCTGTGTGTCTCTCTCTGTCTCTGTGTCTAGCTCTGTCTGTCTGTCATCTGTCTGTGAATGTGTGTGTATGTCTTTGTGTCTGTCTGTATGTGTGCATGTGCATGTGAATGTGTGAGTATGTGTATATGTTGTGTGCATGTATGCATGCGTGCATGTGGTGTATATATGTGTGAATGTGTATGCGTTTGTATGTGTGTATGTATGTGTGCGTGCATGTGTGAATGTGTGAATATGTGTGTATGGTGTGGTGTATATATGTGTATGTGAATATGTGGGTGAGTGTGTGTGTGTGTATGCGTATACATGTGTGTATCTATGTATGTTTAGGCATGCATGTATGTCATACATGTGTAGGTCAAAGAACAACGTGTAAATATTGGTTCTCTCCTTTTATCATGTGGGTCCCAGAGATCAAACTCTGGTCATCAGCCTTGGAACCAAGCAAATTTACCCACTGAGACATCTCGGCAATCCTCCGCCACAGTCTCAATACGAGGAGCTCTATGTTCTAAGAAAGGAAAAAATCTCATCTCGATCCTGGATTTATCTTTATAAATATTTCCATAACATTTATAAAACCTATTTCCAGACTGCAAAACTAGCTTGTGTTTGTGGGTTGTATTAGCAACATTGGGGATCAGTCATCACCATCAGAAGCTCTAGATTGCTGTGTCCCTAATGAAGAACTGAGCAGAGACATATGATGCTGGTAAAGGAAAGGGAGTTTATGAAGTTAGAATGCACTGCTGAATGGGAAAAGGACAGCAGACCAGAGCAGAAGTGGGTCGGGTAGAGAGACGAAAAACACAACAGCCCGACAGCTCGACAGCCCAACAGCCCTGCTTCTCAAAGAACAGGAAAGTTGTGTAACTTTAGAATGACATCAGGGGTCATTTACAAGCAAAGGCTTTTGGGCATGGTTCATCACACTGCCTCTTCTGCGCATGCTCTACCCACTTCGTGTAACTATATATAACTCCTTGTATTATATGTCTCATAAACATCTCAAATCTGTAACCAGAGTGGACGTTTTGGTATTAAAATGAGCCATGGGTGACTTTCAAACATTCTAGGGTACCCCTGTGCCCATACCAGGGGCATAAGCCAGTTTGTGGTCTAAGCTGAGGTTTTCAGCTTTGTTCTCTGCCAACTAAACTTCCTCATCTGCTGACTCTGCAGTCCTCGCTCCCCACCTTCTTTCCTTGCCTCCTATGAATGAGATTTAATTTAATCCCCTTTCTCCTTAGAAGGTAGGTAAAGGTGAACTTTCTTACCATCTGCCCCTGGAGCCCCAGTGGTGAACAAGTCCATGACCCAGTTCAAGGATAAAGCCTGGAATTCCACAAGACTCTTGGCTCACTGTCGCTATGAGTTAGAATTGCAGGCCCACCATTTGCTTCAGTGGCCTTGAAGCAAGTTGATGAGTCTTCCTGAACATCCAGAGGAAAGTCAGTGAATTTACAACAAGGACCCACTTACTTTCCGGCTGTCTCTCCGTGAAACATCAGCCTGCCTTTTCTGCTGTGTGCAACTAGCTCAAGAAAACTACAAGCCACATTCCCCAGGAACCCTCGATGCTGCCTCTCTATGGACAGTGAAGATCAGACAGAGAGCAAGGGAGAAGTCCTCAGACTTGTGGAAGCATCTCTACAGGTGACTGCTTCCCTCCGACTCTTACAGCGGGTGTTCTGCATAGGCTTCCTAGACGTGGTAACCTACACAGCCCTTTTGTTCCCCATCACCTGGAAGCCAGACTGAACCTGAGGACCAGTGTCAGATAAACCTCTCTTTGTCAGATCTCCCAACCCCACTCCCATTTTCCCCACCGGCTCTTGGAGCTACTGTCTTCTTTTGTTTATTCTTGCTGAGATGGGTCATTCTATACCATCCAAGCTGTCCTAGAACCTTGCTGTATAAACCAGGCTGATCTTGCACACACAGATCCTCCAGCCTCTGCTTCCTGAGTGTTGGGGTCAAAGGCATGCACCACCACACCAAGTCCATCAAATACTTTTGTTTGAAGTATCTAGAGTGTCCTTGGTTTTTCCCCCTAGATACACCAGACTGATACATAAATAGACAATCACAAGAAATTCTACATAGTTAGTTTGTAACCATCAAAACAATTAGGAGAACAGACAATGTTGTAAGCTGAGAACTAACTGCATCTGCTCTGCCATGGCCCCACCAAGATCCGAATGTTAGATAAAAGAGCTATATGAGAACTGTCTCCACTCACAGGTTGCTTCCAAATATCAAGAATTTTAAGGCTTTCTTAATGATGCATGTGCCAATTTAATATGATTTCTAAAATAGGGATGATAAAAATACTGACCTACCTCATAGAGCTGGTTGGAACAACTAATTATCTCTCATAAAAACACTTCAACCTCCTAAAGTACCTCATAAAGGTTTATTATGAGCAGTAATACTAATAGTTAAACATATAATGTGGTATCAAATGTGGGCCTGCTCCACAAGCCGATGGTGTTCTAAATTCTCTTTATGATCACGCCGTTGTTTAGTCGTTCACACGCTGAACGCTCTTTGTAGCTGTAAATTAGTCAATCCCAAGGCACTCACTCCTGAGAGATAGGTCAGTATTATTTTCTATTACTATGGCAACAAATCTTATGTAAATGTCCAATGATGAAAGTTGGAGATGAGAAGCAGGAAAGGTTAAGTGACTTCTTCAGACCACACATCAAGTAGGTGGCAGGGTCAGCTTTAAAATTCTGAAGAGCTGACCCCAACAGGCACTCCAATCCACCTGGCCAACACTGAGATGATCACTGACATCCATTTGCTTAGAAATGCACAGGAACTGAGAACACCAATACATTCTCCATCTGAGAAGAAGAACACAGATAATTTGTAGGCAGATAATTAATGACCGAATTTTGTTAGTCCATAGACAAAAGGCAGTGGCAGACGAGGCAGTATAAATTCTGAAGTCAGACTGCTCACACTCATTCCTTGGCCATCCTTTCCCACCCACTAGCCTTGGGCTAGTTCCTTCTATGCTCCAAACATCAGTTCCAGATCCTAAGTAGTAAAATAGAGCCAGCAAGCTCTACTTTATAGAGTTACTCTGAGAAATTAATGCAGGTACCTACAGCAGAGCCAAGTAGCTGATAAGCATTCAATAAGCAACATTGTTAGATCCTATGAGACAGGAAATGCCAAAGTCCAGAGATGTATAAGACACAATCCGTGCCTTTCAGTATAACAGGCTTGTCAAATTGTAATCTTCCAAGTCATAATGGGGGGTAGATAATGAAAGACAGGACCGTGGGTGTTAAAGCAAGGCCATGTGTTTTCAAAGGAAGGGATGAGATGGCTTAATCCTCCGTTGGAGCTTCTCTGTTTGTTCTCTCTTTCACTTGTCCTTGAGTTTCTGTTTCCATGTAATTAATTTTATTTATGCTTTTGCAAAGAGAAAAAAAAGAAACAAAGTAAATCATCAGTAAAAGCAGTAGAGAGTATCATCGGTGCTCAGAGAATAAAAGGGTCATTTCTTGCTGGTGGCCTTGGAGCAAGTTCATGAAGCTTCCTGAACATCCAAGGGAAAGCTAGTGAGTTTGCAAGAGGACCCAGCAACTTTCCTGCTGTCTCTCAGTGAAACATCCCTCCCTCCTTTTCTGTCATGTGCAATAAGCCCAGGGAAACTACAAGCCATATTTCCTGGGCACCCTTGCTGCTGACTCTCTATAGACAGTGAAGATCAGGGGAGACATCTCCAGGCTTGGAGGAGCATCTCTACAGGTGGGTGTCTCCCTCGGACTCCAGGTCTGGTAGCAGGTTCTCTGCATCGTGGTCCTGGACACAGCAGCCGGAAAGCCTTCTTTTTGCACCCCTTCTCCAACTTGGGAGTGTTGAGGCAAGAAACATTACCAGAATTTAGTATTTAGTTGTTTAAAAAATGTGTTTCTCATTGGCACACACCTTTATCCCAGCACTCAGGAGGCAGAGAAGCAAGCAGATCTCTATGAGTTCAAAGCCAGCCAGGTCTAAGAGTGCCAGTACCCAGCTAACCAAAGCTATAGAGTGGAAACCTCATCTCAAAATAAACAAACAAAAAAATAACCACACCAAAATAATAATAATAATAACAACAACAACAATGACGACAATAATAATAAAGTCAGCCTTTGAGATCCCAAGATGGCTGGGAGAACTGGTAGGGAAGACGAGGATGGTGGGTCCCTCTTGAAGGAGTATGGGCAGATAAAAGCAAAAGGATGCAAGAGCCCCTCCCCCTCCAAAATAAAGAGGACTGGGAGGGGTTGTTGAAGACTTGCCATGGTCCAACAGTAGCATTTTCTTAATTCACTTAACAGAGGCCAGATAGGTGGTAACTGACCCAGCTGCGACTCAGATCTACTCACCCCGTCCAATTTTCAAACAATGGAAAATGCCCCTTGGTGTGAGCAATGTTAAGCAAAGTAGAGTTTTGGAGCAGTGTTGGGTTACACTGTTAAAAGAAGACCGAATAGACAGCTAAGTAGGCATGCTTACACCAGGACACACCAGAGTTCTAACTTCATATTCTCACAGTCGCTTGCTATCCTGTTTTATTTTTAATAGAAGCCATTGCGATAGATACGAACGGGAGCAAAGAGTTTAAATACAAAGACAGCCTCTAAAAACAAAAAAATAAATAAATAAATCATCTTAAATGTAACAATAATTTTTAAAACAGGAGAAAATGTGTGGAGAAACACAGAAACATAACATAGACATAAAACCAACATGAAAGAAAGTAAAGTCTGATGTGTCAGTTTTGTTAGTAGATACATATGGACTTAACTCACTTGCTAAAAGATCTTTTAGTTGACTCACAAAAATGATTCAAATGTGTATTCTATACCAGAAACATATGCAATACAAAGTAATTCAAAAAGGCTGAACATAAAGAATTTGATAGAGATTGTCCAGACAAATAGAATTTTGTGTATGTGTGTGTGTGTTTGTGTGTGTGTGTGTATTATGTGTGTGTGTGTTATGTGTGTGTATGTGTTATGTATATTGTGTATGTGTTATGTATATTGTGTATGTGTGTGTACATGTAGTATGTGTGGTGTTGTGTGTGTATGTATATGTGTGTGAGTGTGGTGTGTGTATATGTGTGTGCGGTGTGTGGTCTGTGTGTGTGTGTGTGTGTGTGTGTGTGTGTGGGGTGTGGTATGTTAAAAATCTATCCACATGTGACATGGTTGCGACCGTTGGGACTATATATGATTTCAGGCAGTTTTTAGTTCCTAGGACAGGAGCCTGTAGTAGTGAGGCCTGGGAACAGAGGAGGCACAGCAATATAGCTGCCTTTTGTTCCAGGCAATATCTGCCTTCTAAAGAGTGGAACACTCTTACAGTAAGCAAGAGTTCGTAACCCATAGGTCTGAGTTGGCCACAGTACCTGACTTGCCCTCTGTTGGGGAGAAAGCCTGGCTCTAATGGAAGCGCTCAGAAGCACGTGAGCTTATCTAGAGAAGTTTGCTGGGCATGCACTGTCCGTCTCTCCCCTCCATCCCCCACCCTCTCCTTACAGATTCTACAGTATGACTTCTTCCAGTTATTTCAGTGTCTACACCAGGGCCGTTTGTTTTCCTTAGTTTATCAGACTTTTTTCAAGCTTGGGTCAAGGCCTCTGTTCTCAAAGGAAGGGCATGAACCCCGCTCCCCTGTTGCTCCTCACATCATGGTAAACAATCACGGCATCTGAAGAGCCCCAAGCAGCCGCCATGCCCAGACAAGCCGAACAGAAGACATTCTGCTGTGTATGAGAAAATGGAGTTTTTGCCATGCCCTACGGCCCTAAAAATAGCAGTGGGTTTTGCTAGGAAGATAACTTTGCCTTCAAAGCTTTGTTTGAAACACAAGCCCACGACTGACTTAACCGACTTTTCTCCCTTGTTCGTGAAAGGAAATCAGAGGACAGGACATTCCTGAAGTGTCAAAGCGGGAGCAGATCTCTCCCTCTTTCTGTGACTTCTTTCAATTTGACAGTGCAGAGCGAATCAAAAGGAACACTTCCGTGGTAATAATGAAGAAACCTAGAGTCAAGTAGTGGAGAGAATGATTGAATCGCCCGCTTTACCCATTCCTTCTGTGTCACAGCTCTTCTCCCCAGAGCGCCCTCGTAATTGCACCACAGCATCATTTATTATGTACAATTGCCTCATTCTCTTCTGAGGCCAGGCTTTGTTTAAAAGTCCATTCAAGACCAGCTGTACTTCAATGAAGGGTCACTTGAAGCATCCATGTAATCTGCGGTATGTCAAATGTCATTATGTCGTGAGCCCCCAAACCAGCAAATGAAGGGAATATATTCACCTGCACCCAAAGAAGCTATACTGTCTCTTAACCAGAACCTTACTATCCACGAGAATGTGTCAACGAGGAAAAGAGGCCAGTCCCATGGCTCGCTCTGCTGCCTGATGGGCGGCACTCATCTCTGGCGTGTGGGTATTTATGTACACTTTGGAGGAGTCTTGCTAATTGTAATTATGATTGCTTACTACGGTTTCCAGGGCAACAGTTGTCACTGCAATGCTTCACTGCCAACTCAATTTCCATTCTCCTGTTGATATAACAAATATTATGTGACATTTTAACTGAAAATATCTGTAAATGGGCGTCTGAGTGTGGTGTGTTTCTTTAAAAGGGAAGGAAAACAATTATTAGCTTTTCATTATTCATCTCAGTGGCGTGTTTGATTGGTAATTACTTCAATTTTATATTTAGGAGAGAATGCACTGGGGTCCCATGAGGTCTTGGATTTGGATGTCCTGGATCCTGGTCCTGCTTTTCTTCCAGTGACACACACACACACACACACACACACACACACACACACACACACACAC
>JADRCD010215211.1:0-36385 GCA_019843815.1 Montemys delectorum
GGCTTAGATCATTAAGAAGAGAGTTATTATGCCAGTGAATGTCAGGTAGGGCAATTGAAGGTCACACAGACTGGCTCTGGGGCATTCCCATGGGCTCCAAGATGTGTCTCCTGACATCCCTGGCCCAAAGCGCATCAGTGTGCTGGGGCCAGTGGTCTCACTCAGCAGGGTGCTAATCAAAATCTCCCTGCACTTCCAGAGCACTGACAGATACAGTGACCTTGGTTCACCATACGTTACCGAAAGATCCTGTATTTGATTAAATGCAATAAGCAAATCATGCAGCACCAGGAAAATAAGCAAGATAAATTCAAAAGTTTATTGCACCAAATGTCACAGAAAAATGGATCAAAATAATACATGAATGTTGTTTTAGGAAAAAGTTTCCACACACTGACAGTTGTATCAACTCAACTGACTTAAAAAACAGTCCTATCAATTTCTCTTAATGAAAGATCAATAATAACTCACAACAGAATGGTCTCCTTTTAAAACACAGAAATTTAAAAATAATGCAAATACATGTTCCAGATGTTCACCAAATTTTAACATTAAAAAAAAATTAATATTCAAAGGGGGCTTCTGGATTTAGGGAAGAAGTGTATTCTTCTCCACCAAGCATGATAAAAACAAAGGGTTCACATTAACTAAGAGAAGCTGTGGACCTTTTCAATCGAATGGTGGAAGTCTGTGTGAACATAATACCCGAGTGCGCATCAATGGAAAACTTCAGACGCTTAAAAGAATTCGAGAGTTGTTTTATATTCTCTATATACCTCCAACTAACGAAGAACCTAAAAAGCTACAGACTAGTTTATAAAATCCAAAGACCTGATTGTTAAGAGCCCAGACAACAGTTTAGTATCATTTAGCAAGTGGGGAATGTCCTCCTTCCAAAAAAGTTAATTCTGAAAAACACAGTAAGTTAAAAAGTTGTGATGTGTAAACGCAGCTCCATGAGGTGTGAGAACATGAGTTACTTCCCGTGTGAAAAAGCACATGTCTGGAGAATGGGCTGAAGCTGTACAAAAGCCATGTAACACTGGTAAATGAGATACTTTGGAATTATGCACAAGTATGGAAGCTACATTTTAAATTTTCATTGTCCTTTTGAAAACATACACAACTGCCTATACAACATTCGTATCACTTATCAATTTAACAAATATAAAACTGCAACATGCTAGAAAGAGGTCATCACAGGACACTGACACACTTGTGCTCTGCTGTGCCTTGCTAGCTAGCTTAGTCAAACGAGCAGAGTGCTGCCCAGTGACACCTAACAGGTGAGACTGGAGGGCTGAAGAAATCCTGGGGTAGGTGGAATCCTGTCAACTGAGGTAGATTTCTTTATTTAAACATTAAAAAAAATTTTTCCCTTGAGTTATGCCTAGAAGGTGGGCTACCTTTTTGGACTCTTCGGCTATGACAGATGATGTCACCTGTGAGACAGGATGTGGTGTGTCTCAACACAAGTCCACGAGATGCTTTGTTTATTGTTTTTCTGCTTCTGAGAAGAGGCTGAATTTAAGACAAAGGAAATGTGAACACCCCACGTCTTGGGAGCCAGAAGAGCAGCACATCTTTCTCTGCAATAGCAAGTGATGGTGGGATGCTGAGATAACCCATGTGAGCCCAGGGTATCCCACTTTTCTTCTGAAATTTGGAACATCAGATAAAGAGGCAGGTTTAATTTTTTTCAGGCTTCGAAGTGCTGGGCTAAGTTTTTCTTCATGAAGCTGAGAATTAGCCTGATGACAGCTCAACTCCCCGAGTCTGGCTGTCAACATGTTACTACATCTACATGAGGACCAAACTGATTCTGTATAGAGTTATTTCCTCCAAAACCTCAAAAGCTGGTGAATGAGGCAGAGTCCACGTGTAAACGAGAGAAGCCAGGAGAAAGAAAAGGAAAGTTCTAAGCTGGCAACGGTGGCTATGAAATGGTTATGAAATCTGCTTTCACAGCTCATCCACACTGAGGGAAAACAAGTGCCTGGAAAGCTGAGCCACATGTGGGGTTCCCTGGCAAACGGTGACATCGTGGAACCAGGAAACTGAAGGCAGCAAACAAATGTCAGGTAATAGGAAATGGAAAGATATTTAAAACAATGGGACACTTCAACTTTGTGAACTACAAAAATGCAAATGAAAGATCTTAAGTGCCTGGAAGAACCATCTATTCACATATCACAAAAAAATGAGAGATGCTCAGGGTGAGGGGGGAAGGGAGAAGAGGAAAAGGAGGGGGAGGGAGAGGGTCATGAGAGTCCACACTCTGGCCCACTTCTAAGAGATGTGCAGGCCATTTGTCCCCAGTAGCTTAAGGAGCACATGATCTCAACTAACTTGCATTTGCAATGAAGAGAGACAAACGTGTCACATGGATCAGGATTGGATCAGATATAAACTACAGAGCCCCTAGAAGCTATCCCACATTCTCGGGCCCCAGAGACTCACGAGAAGGACTGAGGAGCTGACAGGGTTTGGCTTTACTTGACTGGCTCCTGTCTTTTAAACACCAGAATTTTTGTTTTTAAAGTACTTTAACATGGACTGCTTTATGGTCAGTAAACTAAGGTTCTTTATGTCTAATGACCAATTGGGCTTTTACAGTTCTTCACTTTGGTAAGTTTTACAAATGGTCAAGTTAATTTCTGGAGAGATTTTGTTTTTTTAAAAAATATGAAAAGGATTAAAAAGTGCAGAACTGATCATGTGAAAACTAAGATCACACATGGATTGCTTCTAAATGTTCGGGCTGCCTGCTGTCCTTGTCAGAGCTGCTGCAGGTTCCCTCCCCAGCTGGCAGCTGCACCTTACAGCATCAACAGGCTGCTAGGAGGAGAGAGGCTTAGGCTGGGCGAGATCAGCCACAGAAGATCGCCTGAGCACACAGAAACAACTTTGGTAAAAGGTCTTGCTGGAGAAGGCTAAAGACACGAAAGCCAGAGACGAGTACCCAGTGTCAGACTACGTACTCCAAAACACCTGACCAAACAGGGCGCTACACTGAATCCTGGGTTTATTGCACCAGCAATCCCTGTCAAGCCTGCCTTGGCTGTACTGGAACCACAGGAAGCTCTGAGAAGTGACAGCCGTGGGTCTCCAGAGCACTCTCTTCTCAATAGGCAATCCTCTTCCACACCCTATGTCCAACAGTAGCTGCTGCAGCTCCAGGCTGACAGTGGCACAACATGGCTTTCTTCAGGTCAATGTTCACAGAAGAGCTCTAACCCAGAAGCCACAGCTTGTTCTTAGAGTGACCCTTCATGCTCTCTCATGCTTGAACAGGAAACATTTTCCTACTGGAATGTTGCAGACATTGGTTACCCCTACTCCAGAGTCAGCCCTCAGCATTCTTCCCAACAGCATGGGCGCATCTGCCTAGTTTGACAGTGTCGCTTACATTTCCCTCCCGCCAGAAAGGTTACTTTCTTTTGATTCCTGGGAGACAATGGCTCAGAGTGTTCCTGAACAATCACAAATTGCCGCTGCATGGAGTAAACCCAAGCCTCCCAATGTAAGAGCCACTAGGCAGCAGCCACGTGAACAACGAGGGGCGACTGCTCCGTGTTCTCACGCCTCTGCCGTCACTGAGAGCTTCCTCCTTCCTGTCTCATTTTCCAATGAGAACTGTCCTGCAGTCCGCTATAAGAGGATCTGTGCCACATACGGAGAGTGAGTGCTGGCGATGGCAGTCAGCAGAGGCAGGTCACTGGATTCAATCCTGAGTGTTGAAAAGTTCAAGGAGAGTATGTTAAAACCGCATCGTTTCCTAAGAAAGCACTGTCTCTAGCTCCTGCTTCTAGTCTAGCTCATCTTTTAAAACTAATGAAAATGTAAAACAGGGAAAGCAAGATGGCTCTGCTGGTCAAGGCACTGGCTGTCAAAGCTGACGACCCGAGTTTCATCCCTGGGACCCACATGATGAAGGAGAGAGGGAACTGACTTCTGCAAGTTGTCCTGACTCCTACACATGCACCCTGTCATTTGCACGTTCCTACACAGATCTACATACATGAAATAAATAAAATGTAAGGAACACGTGTGAGCAAAAGAGATGAGAAAAAGAAAAGACCTCCCAGTAGACACCCTTCTGGAGAAGGCTAAAGACACAAAAGCCAGAGACGAGTACCCAGTGTCAGACTACGTACTCCAAAACACCTGACCGAACAGGGCGCTACACTGAATCCTGGGCTTATTGCACCAGCAATCCCTCTCAGGCCTGCCATGGCTGAGATTGAAAGGATGTTCGCCCTAGAGGACAGTGGGTACAAGGCTACTTTTCCCACAGCAGGGAACATCCAAGTCGAAACCCACTGGTGGCTTTTCTTATTCCTTGCGTTACTATGTTATGTTGTGCTTTGTGGCTTCCTCAGCATCTCCTTCCCCTTGAAGCCATACTGCTTTTGCACTAAGCTTAAATCAGTCTTAGGAAATGACAAGGCAGGGTCTTTAGTCAACAGGTTCTGCAACTTACTGAGCTACTGAGTGTCCTGAGGGAAGGAAAGTGGGAAGAGGTGCCACCACTTCAGATGGACACGGTGTGGGCTGACCCTTACAGCACACTGCGTATAATATTGGTGTTGTGGGAAGGAAAGAACTGGAAGGTTTCTGTTTGAGGAATATACCCCAATTGTTTCTCTCTAAGACTGTGAATGGCCATTTGTCAGAGTCAGAGAGTAGGGTAAAGTCTGGTAACCACAGGAACAGATCCAGCAATGGGGCATCTGAGGCAGGATTACAGGATGAGGCTAAGAAGGAAAACCAGTAGAAGTACCTTGCAAGTTAACTGCAAGAACTCAATGCCTCCAAAAGGGAAAATACTTTAAAATGGATTACCCCAAAAGAGTGTATGACAGGGGCACAGTCCTTGTGGGCTCATCTGTTTGAGTGCTTAGTCTCCAAGGAGTGGCACTATTTGGAAGGATTAGCAGGACTAGGAGTGGACTTGTTGGAGGTTTTGAAAGCCCCTGCCAGGCAGGCCCAGTGTCTCTGTTTCTCCCTATGGATCAGGGTATAAAACTCTCACCTCCTTCTGCAGCACCATTATCTGCCTGTGTGTCACCATGCTCCCTGCCATGACAACAGTGGACTGAACCTCTGAGTCTGTAAGCCAGCCCCAATTAAATGCTTTCCTTTATAAGAGCTGCCTTGGCCATGGTGTCTCTTCACAGTGACAAACAGTGACTAAGACATAGGAAAAGCTAACTGTCTCATCTAGCTGTAAAAGATAGAAAATCTGATAAGAATTCAAGGCCTAACTATTAGCTAATATTGTAGGAGCTGAAGAGATGGCTCAGCAGTTAAGAGCACATGCTGCTCTTCCAAAGGACTGCAGTTCAGTCCTAGCACCCATGTCTGGTGTCTCATAACAGCCTGTAAATCCAGCTTCAGGGGATCAGATAGCCCTCTTCTGTCCTCCAAGTGTATACATGTGGCATTCAAGTGCATTCATATACACAAGAATAAGGTAGATTTAGCAGCAGCAGCAGCAGCAGGAGTAGTAATAAACACTTTGAGAGGCAGGCATGGTGGCACATGCTTATAATACTAATAGTGGAGAGGCTGAAGCTAAAGGGTTCTGAATTTAAAGCCAGACTAGGCTAAACAGTAATACCCCATCTCAAAAGCAAGCAAAAAGGATACGCTTGCTCAAAAAGGAAAATAAAGTTAAATAAATAAAACAAAAATTTATCAGGCTTAGTAGAAAATTTAAAGGTTGACATAGGCATAGTACTATCTTGTTCCAAACTAGCAGAATCATGTCAGCAATATGAGGGAAATTCCTCATAGCTATAGTTCTTTTTGTTATTTCTATTGAAATGAAAGTGAAATCAGGATTTTTTGTAGCTAAAGTGGGACAAAAGTCCTCAGAAGACAGTGTGTGTCCTTAGTATTGAGCAGGTCTTCCCTTGGGTGGGGTGAGCTGCCCACCTCCTCCACCACACGAGACAAGCTGCCACTACTCCTCACAGCTTGTGACTTTTGCATTGTTACAGTGTCACTACTGATGAAGAAGCAGAATTAGATCAAATGTCACTCCAACCTACACGTGGCAGGCAACTCACTGGGGAATGGGCATACCTCTGAGTGTCCCTGGACACAGTAAAATACCGATCCTATAGATCGAGAATGATAGGCCAATAGGTTTTGTGTGTGTGTGTGTGTGTGTGTGTGTGTGTGTGTGTGTGTGTCGCACCAAACTGCAGCCAGTACGCCTGGGAGAAAGGCCAGCTTTTCACAGAACTCACCCCAACACCACACTCAGCTCTTTCACGTGCACACGTGTGTGTCCCCGGAGATACTCTGAAAGCATTTTACTTTTAAGGTACATCTCCTGGAGTCTGTCTTCCAGATGCATGATGCACTGCAAAGCCAACAGCATTTACAATGAGTACTACAATTGCAGCCTCCGACAGGATCTTTAAGAGTTGGGCTTCTCTTGAGTTATTTCTACAAACACAACTATACTTGTCCCCCTTTCAAATAAACCTCCAAAACTACCAGCTTCGGTTTTTCATAAACGGCTATTAACATTGTTATAATATCATTCTAGTATCTTTAAAAGAAAGCATTACAGATTGAAATCATCCCACAAGCATTAACACCCCCTGTCATTTTGTCGTTTAAACTGTCAACTCTGTAACCTTGGAACCAGTCTCACGGTAAATGCCATCGTCAATAAGTCCCTTGTGTGTCAAACCTTACTGAGCAATGAGTTCTGGGATGCAAATACTGGTTGACTTTTGCACTTGCCTTATGTCTTTATTCATAAAATTTCTTGTCATTAAGAAACTTAATAATCTCATATTTAAGAATTCCTTACTATGCCATTTTTATGGACAATGCTCTAGAGAATGTTAACTTACCATTAGTTACTTAGCCAGGGGGCAAGCTACATTTGGGTTATTATTTTGTGGAAAAATGTTTTAGATCTTGTTTTCTTCCTGTACCTCAGATTGTTCTGGCAAAATATATTCCCAAAAGCAGAATGACTGGAACAAGGTCCCTTCAGACTTTTATTTTGGTATTGAGAGTATCCTTTAACTAGGTCTTTAGCAGCAATTGAGAGACATGATTTGGGGGACATCTTCACCCTTGGAATGGTGTCCAGCCTCAGTGGTTAGAGAACCGCAGCCATCTATGTCTCTCAAATGCTTCTGCATTTGGCAGGCAGCTGTCCAAGCATCTATGGGAGACACCTGATGGCTCCCCGAGACAAGGTTTCTCTGTATAGCCTGGCTGTCCTGGAACTCACTCTGTAGACCAGCCTGGCCTCGAACTCAGAAATCCGCCTGCTGCTGCCTCCCAAGTGCTGGGATTAAAGGTGTGCACCACCACTGCCCGGCAAGACCTCTTATTTTTAAGGTAAAAAGATTAACAGATGCATTTGAAAATGTTGATCCTGACCGTCTGGCCTGATCAACGTCAAGGCACAGTGTCTGAGATGTGGCCACTTTTCAGTTCCTCACTGGTTAGCACCGTGCTAGGGATGAACCCAACAGCCTGTAAGTACTATTTAAGTCAGAGGGACACCACTGATCTTCTCAGAAACGATCCCCTAAATGAGCAGAGGGAAGTAGCAGAGGCATTTTCTACCAAGTTTTAGTTTGTTATGGAGTGAAATAGAAAGTTTTAAATAAGAGTTACAAGATACCAAAGAACATTCAAATTATACTGACTTCTTTAAGTCGTAAACTGGTTTGTGTATGGCGTCTTTAGTCTACTGGGACAGTATATGATGCAATGTGGGTCTAGGAATATATGCTAACCGGAAAAAACACATTTACAAAAAAATAGTTGTTTAAATCTTCATAATCAAATTATGTTGAGTGGTTTTCCCTTCTTTGTAAGATTTTATTCCTAAGGTGGAATGTAATTTTCAACATCTAAAATTAAGCTATTTTTTCCTTTTGTATGTAAGTAATGCTTAGATGAAATTCTTTTGGATCTTGGTTTTTCTCAGGTTAAGTCATCCATGTATTACTAAGTGGTCATGTAGACTTCTACCAAATGAAGCAAAGGAGTGTTCTAACTGGGTGGTGTTGGCGCACTTGGGAGGCAGAGGCAGGTGGATTTCTGAGTTCGAGGCCAGCCTGGTCTACAGAGTGAGTTCCAGGACAGTCAGGGCTACACAGAGAAACCCTGTCTCGAAAAAACAAAAATAAAAACAAACAAAAAACAAAACAAAACAAAAAAGGAATGCTCTATAATTTATTGCTTTTATAGTCAAGATTTGTCAGACAATGGAAACCATGTCTTAGCTAACCCGACGCCAGCATCTGTAAAGACAGCAACGGCACAGAGTCTAATATCTCGTCCTTCCCTTACAGAAAAGGCGATTCAATTTTCAAAATCAGGACAAAACACAGAGCTTCTAGGAGAAAATGAGAACATAATAAGCCTAAGTGCTTCTCCTGACCCCGTGGACAGACAGCCTGCAGAGCATGCTTCAGTTAAGAGCCAAATAAAGATTGTTATGAAAGGTGTTGCCAGTTCTTCCACCATCGATACTGAACTGTCACCGAGATGTGCCGATCATACCAACTTACTGATGGCTTGTAAGATCTGCCACGATTCCAAGTGCTTTGTATGAATTAACTAATTTCCCTAAGCATAGGAAGTAGACTCATATGCTTATTCATTCTTTCAGATGTACAGATAAGGGAACTGAGGCTCTGAGAGGTTACACAGAACAGAGGCAGAACTCGGAGTTGGCTTTCATGCCCACCCTTTGACAGTGAATATATATGCAAGTGGCTTTTAAAGCCACCTGTGTGGGTGTGGTACTTTTGAAAAAAAAAAAAAAAAAGCAGCACTTCCTCTCTAGTCCTCAGAGCATCCTTACAGCATATCTGTAACATCTTCATGTTGCAAAAAAGAAACTTAAGCTTCAAAGACACTCAGAACCATCCACCACACAAGCAGTGATGGCCAAGCGAAACCCAGGAATGCTCCAAGGCTTTCCTGACCTGCTACAGGGTGACAGCGTTCACACCCATCCTTTAGACAGCCTGCATCAGAGTCCTGACTGTGTGTGGAGAGTGGTGCAGCTGAGGACCTGGCCGTAAGAACTTAGAGCTGACCAGTGAAGCGGCAGTCAGGGTATTAACTGATACTCAGCTTCCTGCTTTGTTGTTAAATACTTCTGTGTCATTTCCTGAGGCCAGGAGGGAGACGGAAGTTTTGAACCCAGGCTTTGCTGCAGAAAGCAACCCTGCACTGAATGGAAGGAAGCAGAACAGGCAGGCACTTCCAAGTAGTGTCCCTAAGGCCAGGCCAGCAGAACTAAGCTGCCCAGCTACATGCCTTTCATTCCTCTCCTTGACAAACCTTGCTCTCTCATTCTCTGGATAGACTTTCAACCTCTCTGCATACATACCACACATCAAAAGAAATCTGTTAACTATATCCCCTGAACTAGGGAGAAGCGGCAAATAATTTTCTAGGACTTTCTAGGCCGTTCTTCATGTCTATTTAGAATATTACAAAGGTGATCGTTAAATCCCACTTGGAAAGAAACAGCTGACACCATGTAGTAAGTTCTTACACAGAACTTCCAAACTTGAAGTGCTTCCGTTCGCCAGGGATGGGCTATGAGGACGCTCACAGAGCAGAAGACTCTGGCGCGCCTCGGACCATCTAGATGCTCTCCAGTGAGGACTTGAAGCGCCTCCGACCATCTAGATGCTCTCCAGTGGAGGACTTTAAGCTTCTTTTTAGGCTAAATTCCCTCTTACCTACTTTACTCTCTGCTTTGTTCAGAAGACACTGTCCTCTGCGCCATCAAAGCTCTGCCTGTCTGCGGGTCTGATGTTACATGTTCCATTTTTCTTTAATGCTAACCTTTAATATATTAAAAATGATGTGTCTGAACTTGTGATTTTTATAATCGAAATACTGAATAAAAGTTATCTTCCAGTTATATAATTATTGGTGACAGAAGACCAAATACTTACAAAATCAGCAGGGAGGTGAAGCTTATAGAGCTGTAAGATGGACTGCAGTAAACTGGACACCTGATTAGAGACCAAGACATCCTGGCCCAGCTTCATGGTGTCCATCACTTTCCTCTGACTCGTGGCAACCTGGACAGTCCACTTGTCCGTGTCTGCAATGACACAGACAGCTTCGGCTATGGGCTCGTCGAGCACTGGATGCTGAAAGAGAGAGACAGCAGGGTCAGCATTCTCCAGCTCAGAATGGGCAGAGGCTTTGTCTGAGACTAGAGGCTGAAGGTGCAAGCTGTGGAGCTTTCTAGGTACTCAGAAAGGTGTGCCACCGAACGAAGCAGCACATACGGTGAATTAGCTAGGAGTGGTGGCATGGCTCGGTGGGTAGGTGGTTCTTAGCAAAGCCCAAAGGCCAAGCTCAGTGCCTGATAAGGAGAGACTCTTTCAAGTTGTCCTCTGACCTACAAATGTGCTGTGGTATACATTTACACACACACCCACCCAAGTAAGTTAATAAAAAATGGCATTTTTCAAAATAGCATTTTCAGAAAAGTTATGAGGTGTTAGAGTTCACAGAAACACAAAAGGATGTGGTTTCCCAACATTTACTATATTAAATTTACTGTCTTTATGAATGACTGTATTCCCATTTAGAATGAGGAAAATCAAAGTAAGCTGGAGGATCCTATTGCTATTTTTTCCAATAAAAAGATTAGTCAAGATAACTTTACATCCTTTAGGGGATAAGGAGACAGCTCTGTATGAGCAGAACCCATGTTTTTTTAAAAAACAAACCAGACATGGTAGTGTACACTTCCAGCCCTGGGGAGGTGGAAAAAGTAATAGTCTTGGGGCTCCCTAGCCAGTCAGCCAAGCCTACTTGGTGAGTGTTGGGTTCCAGTGAGAGAGACCCTGTCTCACAAAACAAAGCAGATGGGACTGGAGAAAATGGTTTAAGAGGCCCCCCCTGTTTTTCCAAAGGACTGCAGTTTGGTTCCCAGCACATTTTAGGCAGCACACAACAGCCTGTAACTACCTCTAGGGGATCTAATGCCCTTTTCTGGCCATTGTGGGTATCTGCACATGTGTAGTCTGGCTGCTGAGACACATACTTAAAATGCTAAAATACTTCATAATAAACTGTGTCATAGGGTATAAACATCTGTAATGACTAATCTCAGCTGTCAAAAGAGAGTTAGAGCATGCTTGTCAAGGATTGTCTTGGTTGGGACATTTAAGGTGGGAAGACTGGCTCGTGATGGGCGGCACCATCCCCTAGGCTGGGATCCTGGACTCTATAAAAAGGAGAAAGTGAAGAGCATAAGCATTTACCATTCTCTGCCGCTTCTGCACAGACACATGTGACCAGCTGTATGGAGGCTCCTGCTCCTGTGACTTTGCTGCAGTGACAGACTATAACCTCAAACAATGAGCCAAAGTGAACCCTTCTGTTCTAAGCTGGTTTTGTCAGGGTATTTTATCACCATAACAGGAAAAACTAAGACAACCTTAAAACACCAGAGAAAATGGCCTCACGTCATAAATATCTCATCTCTCAAAACTGGGCTTTTGCATTACCTGTAGTCGCTCTGAACTTACTGCCTTCCTGTAGCAACTCAAAAGAGATACAGATATCAAGATGGAAACTTTGTAGTTCTGCAGTTGTTCAACAGCTCAGCTAGTGATTCATATATGTGGCATGTTAGTAGCAGGAGCTGATGGTAAAGTGGTAAAAGCTCCCCAGGTATGGTCTTTATCCAAGCCCAAAGCCTCAAGTCTTGCAGCACTCCATGGGTGGTATTGATAGCAGCATTTTACAGGCTCCCACTGAGTCCTGACATCCCGTATCCATCCACATGCTATAGGAGGCTTTTTATCAGTTAGCTACTTGTTTTTTAATCTGGAGTTATTTTTCCTATTTTATGGGGGATAATTTTGAGATTGTTAATATTCTATACTTACATCTTCAGAAAGACTGTTGTTTTTCTGATTAACTTTCTTAATGCCTGATCTTTTAAAACTGATCTCAAAATTTGGGAGTACAGACATAAATAATATATAGGTGTGGTGTTTTATAATAGAATGGTTACATTTAATTTTATCAAATTAATGACTGTTTTTACCATGAAATTGTTTCTTAGAAATACTAGCCATAATGCTAGAAGTTTTCACAGCTTTATGCAAGTGTCCCATGGTTCATGTGACTGGCAGGTATCTATCATTTTATGTTGGAAGTGCTATCTGAAAGTTTGTCTTTTATACTCTTTTGGACCTCTTTTTGTCTTGTTTATTGGTATACTTTACACATTACAATTCACTTATTATATATATAAATTGGACAAATTTTAACAAATGTATATACTTGTGCACCCACTATCATAAATCATGTACTAGCATTTTGCTGGACCCACTGTAGTCAGTCCTCTACAGGTAGTTATCCCAGCAACAACTAAAATGCCTTCTAGAACTGAAGTGGAAATTTCTGGTTTCTTTAACAACTCAGTTGTATCACGTGATGTTTTCCTGGAAGCTGTCTTGTAAAAAAGGGCAAGTGATGATTTGCTGAAAACAGACCCTTGAGAGGGTAAGTGATGTTTAGAAAGAATATAAATGAAATCCAACAGATAGTGGGGGTGCGGGTGGGGGTAGGGGTGGGAGGGCGTAGGGATGGGGGTGAGAAGGAGCTCTAGTATTGCTAAGCCATGCAACATATTCTTTGCTGGTCTTCACTTCATAGAGAGAAATATGCCAAAGAACTTCTTGTGGTATTCCAGCTGATTCTGGCAGCTTCCACTGACTTGTGCCTATTTGGCGGAGCCTTGCTGTTTCTGCTGGATCAAGCCACCACTACTGATTCATGTTTGGTGTTTGCAATTGAACTGGACTACTGGTATCCTGACAATGGAAGAGTGGAATCGCCCCAAGGAACCACTTCTAAACAGGTCCACCACACCCTCTCCCTATTAACCTTCCTTTTCCTCTGCCTTTGGTCAGTGGGTGAGAAGGGAGGTTAAAGCATTTAAGTACCCTAAATAAGTAGGTTTTGAAAAATCTAAGCCTACATAGAACTATCGTTTTGACTTTTTTAGAATTTCATGTCTGGCTTCTTTAAAAATAGTACTTTTAAGATATAGCTGTAAATATTGCATTTTAGTGCCTTGTTTTTGTCTTTGAGTAGCCTCTTGTAGGAGTATAGCACAATTTGTTAATCTGGAGATAGCACAGCTATATTGGCTGCTCTTCCAGAGGTCCTGAGTTCAATCCCCAGCAACCCCATAGTGGCTCATGATCTCATAATGAGATTTGGTGCCCCCTTCTGGTCTGCAAGAATACATGGATGCAGAACACCACATACATAAAAAATAAATATTTTAAAAAAAAGAAAGACCAAAACAGCTGTGAGCATTCATATTTACAAATCTTGGTGCAAACATGATTTTACTTCTCTGAATAAATCCTGAGTGGAAATGCTGGTTCATGTGGTAAGTGCAGGCTTAACTCTACAAAGTGGCTCCATTGCCATCTGCTACCTATCCCAGCTTCTGTTACTTTGTATCAATCCTGTTCTCAGACTGTATGTTCTCAATTGTAACCATCATACAGCATGTGTAGTCATTTTAATTTGCATTTTTCTAATAAATAATGAAACAACATATTTTCATGTTTGCTCCCATGGTTTATAAAACATAACTGATCAAAAAGTGACTGCTTCCCCAGCCGTGGGTGCCTTCTGACAGACCCCAGTGTGTCCTCCAATAGCACACCAATCATAGCCCCATGCTCTGCTCCTTGCCCTATAGAAGACAGCATGGCCAATGTTTGTGAGCACTTTCCTAACTCATTCCTAAAGAGAACCAGTACTGGCTGCCTTCTGTCTTTATTTAATACCACCCAGTGCCCTGTGCTGATCATTTACTGCTTTGAGCTGCTTACCTGAATTTTCCTAACTTCCTTCTGGATAAGGCCTGGTGGGTCTGTAAGCAGACTGCTGTCTCCCCGCTATCGAGGTGTCCACGCCATGGTGAGCCTCCTTCCTTGAGATCCAGGAGGGAGGATGGGTGGCCAGCAGCACTGGGCAGCACTGCCACATTTCTCCCCGACATCAGTTAGTACAAACCCTGCGTGCTTTCTGGGCCTGGTCTGCTGTTATCCTGATTGTTCTGCTGCTCTCACCAACTCTATGTGTTTCTCATGTCCTTCCAATAGAGCGTCTTCTGCTTACATTACGTTCTGTGAGGTGGACTACTAACTGTATGCATCTCAGGCTGGCCCCAAACTCAGTGATCCTGTTGCCTCAGACTCCTGACTGGTGACATTATAGGCATTTGTCACCAAGCTCAGTTTCAAAATCTAGTCTTTAAAACACTGATTTGAGGGCAATTTGAGTACTAGGTTCCAACTGATCCTAACTTCCTATATGATCTCCCTGCAGCAGAAAAAAGGGGGGAAGGTGCGTGTGCCCATCCAGTCTTCCAACAGTCTGCATGACACAAGCTGTGCAGTACTGCCACCAATGGGCAAAGCATCTTTAAGCACTGAAGAAGAAAGAGCATTCTCTATGTGTGAATTACAGCAGAGGGTTGTGGCAACACATATGGTCAGGAAGGGCAGAGGGGTTGGTCTATAAAATTAAAGTAACTCATTAAGAAAAAGGAACCTAAGGGGAAGACCACTCATGGAAAGCATGCTGAGTTCCCTTTAGGTCATGGGAGCATGGCAGCAAGGAGAAGCACGGGGCCGAGACACGGGATCTGTGAGTCAGCACAAGAGCAGGAACTTGAGAAATGCTACCCACTGAAATCTAGCAGGCTGTGCACAGACAAATGATGGAGTCCTGGCATCCTGCTCTCCCTTACGGCATGGGTTTGCTGTCATGTACAGACCATCAAGAGAAGACTGTTGAGCAGTCAGACACTGAGAGTGCCTTGAAAACACTACAAGAATTATAGACTCTCAGACTAAATACTTCACACTCAGTCTCCCGAGTGTTCCTGAAGAGCTAGCCATGTATATCCACCTGAGCATCACCTATAACCTGCTTACTTATTTGTGGAAAACAAGAATCTTCTAAAGGAAAAAGAAATGGCTCTCAAGAGTCTGGAAAAAAGCAGCTGGGCAATGGTCAAACCATCAACAGAGATCACATTGGATCACTGTGGGGGAGCTTGCTCGACTTCTATATGGTCAGAGAGAGGACACATAAGCTCTATTGATTCTATTGACTGCTGATAGCCCTGTTAACAGAATCAGGCCCACTGGAGAAGAGCCAGTTTAAATGCACTATGATTTGGCCTGTAAGTCAACTGCTAAGCTTATAGACTTAGAAGAAATCTAAAAAAAAAAAAATCCATGTTTTGGGTTGTGTCAGCAGTACAAACCCACACATATCAGATGCCCTGGAGCTTAATTAATTTGTGTTTCTGAGACATGCCCTCGGTATGTAGGTCCCATTGGGCTTAGGATTTACTACGGGGACACAGAGGGCTTTAACTTGTGGTCTGCTTGTCTCAGCCTCTTTAGCACTAGGATTGCAGGATATTCCTCAAATCCATTTTTATCATAGTGTTTTACCACAGCAATAGAAACCCTCTGAAGGCAGCCACCATACCCAGACCTAGTCGTTACTTAACAAGTCTCTTCTGAGAAGGCTCTATAGTTAAAGAGTGGATAGCACCACACTGCACAAAGGAAAACAGAATTACATGGATGTTTTCTGATTTGCCACATAGTCATTGACTAGTCTGGGACTCACACGCTGGCCTCAAACTTGTGTGCCACAATGCTCTGAATTACGTTTCTTTTTAACATTAACCTTTTCTTATTAGCTATACCATAATGGCAGAGTTTACTAAATAGATTCGGGGCATGTTGAGACAGTTTCATGTAGTTCAAATTGGTCTTAGACTTGCTATGTAGTTAAGGATAACCCTAAAATCCCAACCTTCCAAGTAGAAGTTTTTAATATCACATCTTATCAAATACATATATGTATCAAAACCATACAAACTCAGGTGTGTAATAACACACACTGCTAGGCAGAATTTTTCTTAGAACTAAAGCATTCCTTCTTAGAAAGAGGAGTGGAGCTTATTAAGATTCAGGAAATAAGGGCTAGAGAGATGGCTCAACGGTTAAGAGCACTAATGGCTCTTCCAGAGGTCCTGAGTTCAATTCCCAGCAACCACATGGTGGCTCACAACCATCTATAGTGAGATCTGATGCCCTCTTCTGGTATATCTGAAGACAGTATACTCATATAAATAAAATAAATTAATTAATCTTTGGGAAAAAAAAAAAGATCCAGGAGATAAAACTTACAAGGCTCAGAAAGTCAATTAAAAAAAAAAAGCCCCAAGGAGCTCCTAGTGCTTAAGGATTTTTGGGGTCCCTCCCTAAAGCTATACAAGCAATAGCAATTGCTGGGGGAGGAGACCGTCCAGCCCAGCCTGTTTCGAGCAGAATTACAAGGTTACTGTTGTTATTTGGTATACTGGGGAAGGTAAACAAGCACAGCGTTTGGGAACTGCAGAGACCAAGGCTATCCCCTGAAACTCCAACAAAAATGTCCTCACACATGCTGGCGGGGAGAAGGCCGTCTACACGTCGCTCGCACACTGTGTTGCTGCAATTCTACTTGAGGCTCCAACTGAGTAACAGATATGCCTAACGTATAAAAGGCACTCCAGTGATTTTCAACAGATAAAGTAAGTCTGCCATTGCATAACTCTCCTTTCCAGCCTACCTCTTTCAACACGGAGAGCTGAGCCAGCCAGGAAACCTAAGAGGCTGCCACCAGACTGCTGCTGCACATGAAGACTGAGAAGAAACAATTATACTTCACACTGCTATCTGCATTTGTTTAGCAGAACTTCTCTCCTGGAAACAGGTTTAGTGTTAGTCACGTAAGAATGAAGAGTTGTCACATGATAAGAGACAAGGGTCTGCAACACTTAGAACAGCTCACATTCAAGGGCAGCCTGGGCTACAAAGCAAGATCCCATCAAACCAAGAGGAAGGAGGGGCGGCAAGAACAGCAGTCACCCTGAGCTCTTGTGGGAGGTGGGGACCTCTGAGCACCACAGGACACCACGATCGATCGATCACTATGACAGGGAAGGAAAGGGGCACTCCAAACAGCAGGACGGGCTGGAGGGGTGAAAGGCCCGGCCGGCCTCTGTGTGCTGTGCTTGTGCCTGTGCTCTCTGCGCTCACTGGACGAATGCCCACTTTGAGCCTGTGGCCACCAGCTCAACTGCCAGGCTGAGGCCAGATTCTGTTTGAAGGTGCAACAAGGAGTACAGATCACAGAGAGTCCCAGAAGCAAGTCATGTGATGAACTATGTGACTTCAATGCCAGAGAAGGTTTGCAGCTTTTTGTGGAAGCTGACATAAATGTCTGAGTATCTCATACTGAAAAGAAAATGGGAAAATGAAAACAGCCGTGTTCAACTCTGAAACAGTATGCAGAAGAGACAGAAAGCCCAAAAGACCTTAGTCTCCCCTAAGTACAGAAAATAAATACAGGGAGCTGCAGAGATGGCCCAGGCTAAGAACACTGTTTCAGGAGTCAGTCCTACAGATCCAAAGCTGCAGGATCTCCATGTCACAGGGCAACCACAGGATATCCGAGAGGAATCTTGGTGTGGATATAGTACTGATAGAGAAGCAGAAGCCAGAGGCCTTGAACCAGATCGATGACTCATTGTAATAAACATTTATTCGCAAGTAAAGAACTGTGGACAAGAGGGTGTACTCTGGGACACAGAGTGTCACGCACAGCTTCCACGACAAGATTTTTTTTCCTCCTCTTTTTTCTTTTTCTTTTGCAGAAAGGTTGCAAGGGCAAAGGATGGGTACAAAGGGATGGAAGATGATTGGGATTGGGGTGCATGATGTGAAATTCATGAAGAATCAATAAAAAGTACACAAAACAAAACAAGACAAAACCAAACACTCTCCCGGAGACTCTGGGTTCAATTCCCAGCACCCACATGACGACTCACACGGTCATCGGTAACTCCAGCTCTTCCTCTGGCCTATGCAGGCAGAACTCCAATATCCATAAAAAAAATAAATAAATCTAAAAGAATATGAAATGAAGGCAAAGAGCTGCAGGCATTATGTTAAACACATCACTCTTCCTCTCCATGACTCTAAAGAAAGATTATGTGCATTTCTCTTTACCCCAGAAGAAGGCATATTCCTATGAGCATTTCAGCTCCAATAAGAAACATACAATGCCCTAAACTCAGTTTTCTGAAGTCATCTAAAAAGAACAAGCACTTTTCATGCACCAGGCACCAGATGACACACTAGGAATACAAAGAAACTAAGTCTCTGATTCTGCTTCACGGTAACTGCAGGCTACAGGAAGAAGAGACACATGCTGGAAGACATGTGAACATGTGTGCACGCTGATCTACATGTATAAAGGTGTGTACATACATACTCACGCACTGTGCAACGGTCTCAGTAAACAATAACCCTGACCATCTGTAAGGATTTCCATCCTCTTCATTACTAAAAAATGGTTAGCAAAATCCAGTTATTGGTCAAACACGTACTTTAAGAGTTGGAGGTAATAGATCAGCGAGCACATGTCTAGTATGTGGGAAGGGGGCAGGCAAGTGAGATAGGCATGGTGACACATGCCTATAACCCCAGCGCTTGGGAAGCTAACAGGAGGACTACAAGTTCAAGGCCCACCTAGGCTACATGGTACGATGATGTCTGAAAAAACAAACCGCAACATAACTCATTTCATTTCAAAGCCCTCTAAACACATCTCCCGGTCCCAGGTGGGGCTGCATTCAGGGCTGCAGCTGCAGAAGGCAGAGCTGCAGGCCCCAAATTACTCACGCAACCCAGAGAAATGAAAACAGCCAGGGTGTTGTAAACAAGCGACTCATCCAAAATGGTTTCCTCTCTAACCTGTTGATCTGACCTGAGGCATTTAATACTATGTGCTACTTAAGTACTGATTTCTTGTCTGATGGGACAGGCTGTTCTTTTGTAGTCTGGCTGGTTGGTTGCCCTCATGAATTAATTAGTATTCACGAGCAAGTATCACAGCCAGGCTTTCAGCGAAGCTCCTTATCTGTGCTACTGACTCCTATGTGATATTTCTGGAGCCAATCTGTTGCTACTCTTAAAATTAAATGGAACAAGCTGCTATATCCAACTGTTATTTATAGATTAGTCTGAAAAGTGCCTGAAGCCTAGATCACCGTTATGATGCCAATTTTAGTCCTGATGACCTTACCTAATGTAAGAGAAGCCAGCCAGCTCCTTGTTACATGACAAAGGGCTCAGCTCAGTCGCCTCCTGCAGGTGCTCTAATGTCTAATGCCCACAACCAGACAAGTGTGTTGAGGACACTCACACATCTTTCTAAACTCTGAAAGTAATTCTGTCTTAACTAACATAGCGTTGTCAATCAGTTAATAGCATCTTGGACTACTTAAACCATTTGTAAGGCTTTTTCACGTTTCCTGTTTAAATAGTTAACAGTTACCGGATGCTTTGTAGTGTATACCAGGCACTGTGCTCGACAGTTGATGTGGATTACAGAATTTCCAAACTCAAGTGGCATCAGTACACTTTATTTTATAGGATGAACACTTCCCCCAAAGGCCACAAAGCCATTAGGAGCTGCGCTATGATTCAGACCTAGGTGGCCTCTTTGGAGGCCCAGCTTCTCAAATGTAGGCCAGAGGTTGAACAGGTGCTGTTCTGCGTGTACATCCATCTTGTCTTCCAAGTCATGTTCTCTCGTGAGGACCTACCTCACTGAGGAGGCTGGGCTTGGCCCGCACTGAGCTACAGGGATCTTCCCACCTCTGCCTCCCCAGTTTAGATTAAAACACATGACACCACACGCGGGCTTTCTGCATGGGTCCTGGAGACCAAACATGTCTTCATGCTCATCTGGCAAGCACTTTCCTACTGAGCTTTCTTCCCAACCTGGGAAGCAAACTCATCCACTACATCATAGTGCCCCTGTTCTTATGTCAGCAGAGGTGACACCAGGACTCAGAGCCAAGCCAGTGCTGCTGGCATTGGCCTGTCGCCCTCCTCGGCCTTCATTTTGGTCACCAACAGTGCCTAGTTGGCAGCATTCATTGGCAGATGGGACACAGAAGACAGGCAAGGCTGCCTGGGGGTCACGGGATGAGTGTTGCTGGCTCGTACCCGGGCCCCCTCTCGCTCAGTGCAGAGAAGGTGAAGGAAAGCAAGAATTTAATTGATAGGAAGTTACCTTGCCCGTTACAGCAGCTGAGTTACATGGAGCAGGAAGAAAGAGTTCACTCGTCAGACTGAAAAACAGCCTGTGTCAAACGTCCAGAGAAAACCTGGGTCCTTCCTTATGTTTGAAAGGCAATGAAAGCCATGAGAGTAAACACGAAATCTCTCTTTTGTAAGAGAGTAAGATAACAAAAAGAATGAAAAATACTCTTGATGCTGAACGTTCTAGAAAGAAACTTCCTTGTGCTCCAAAGAAAACTAGTCTGCTGTGGTTATACAATGCACATTTATAAAGCCAGATTGTATAATCTAAACCATGCATGAGTCTTTTTAAAAAAAAAAAATCAATAAGTTACAACAATTGCTTTTATAAAGTTATTCAAAATCCTTCTTTAAGAGGAATTACAAGTCCCAAAGCCTGGCATGAGACTGAAATTATTTCTACCCCAAATCAGGTTGTGAAAGCAAGTGGCTCACAGGCTTTACCCCACTTCTCAGCGCGCACAGGACATGCGTGGCTCTCACATCACTGCTTCTTTTCCTGACAGTGTTTTCAGCTCGGAACCACCGTCCCTTATGAATGGTTAATTCACCAATGTTTTAAAATTACCCCTACTTCCAAAGTATTTGTAAATGTGAGTTAAATGCCTTTTAAAGTAAAAACAGAAAAACATTGTTTCAGACCAGAGTGTGAGCCAGAGAGACAGTCTACATGAAACTCTTTGAGTTTCAAAATCAAAATTCAGGACCACCATGATGGCGCCCACCTATAATCCCAGGGCTTGGGAGGCAGATGCTGGTGGACTGTTTAGAGCCTGAGGCTACACAGCGAGAGTCTGTTTCAAACAAACAAACAAACAAACAAACAAACACACATAAAACTCGTGATGATGAGTTTGTTAAATGAAATTGGAAATCCACTAATGTTAACTGGACATATCATAAACTTATTAAAACTTGAAGATATTTTTATGAGTCCTTCACAATTTCCTTTAGCACCATGCACATGACTGCATTTTGTAAGCACTCACACCACACGAAATAAATTAGTATGCCTAATAAAATTTATCCAAAGAAATGAGAGCTCCTATAGTGTAATACTGTTTTTAAAAGGGAGAAAATGAAAACAGAAAAGCTCTAAGAGGAATAGACATGGCTATTTCCTCAAATACAAGAACTGCAGAGCTAGATGGTCATAATGAAAATCGAATATTCAGAAATTAGAAATTGATGACCTATTTTTAAAAAATACCAAAATTTTGTGAGTTGTGTCACAGATACGTTGGAGGTGGTTATCAACCAGGAGACTGCTTTTCCGTGGCGGTGAGGGAGTGAATCTAGGCACTTCCAGGAAAATGTGCAGCAGCTCGTGAGCTCAGTGTCACTGAGGACAACCCCACTGGCTCCTACAATCTATGTGAGCCTCTGTCAGGAGCAGCACTCTGGCTTAGCGGAGTAAAGGTGCAAGGGACAAAATCGCCGTCCTTAGGAGTCAAACCAACAGCAGCACAGAAAGCAAATACCCAAGGGCTCTGTATATACAGACATAGGCAGGAGGTGATGACAAACACACACTAAACACACAAAGGGCAGGCACACTTAGGACAGTGCAGAATGATGATACCATGCCGAGCAGTGGTGGCACACACCTTTAATCCCAGCACTTGGGAGGCACAGGCAGGCAGATTTCTGAGTTCGAGGCCAGCCTGGTCTACAGAGTGAGTTCCAGGACAGCCAGGGCTATACGGAGAAACCCTGTCTCGAAAGGAAAAAAAAAAAAAGAAAGATGATTACCATACAAAGAGGGCATGTGCTTATAATATGGGATGGATAGATGACCCAACCTCTGAAATGATAAGAGCAAGTGAGCAAGTGTGCAGTATCTATGACAAGAAAGAAGGAAATGTGAGTTCCTTGTAGGTAACAGACACTTCACAGTTCTACTCCAAGACTGTGCTGGTGAGGGATGGTGTCGATCACAAAGTGTGTGGGACTAGGCATATTTGGATAAGCACATGTGTGCTGGATGGGCCCTGCCCAGATCCCAGGTACTTTCTCTACAGCTTTTTACCTCTATGGGGTGCAGGATACTGATCTCTGCTTCCCACCCAAGCCCTTTCTTCTTACTTCATACAAACATCCTTAGCCTGTTTAGCCTGGGTCTGCTTTGTATCTGGGCAGATGCCCAAGGTCAAAGATAAACTACAATGTCTTCTTTTCTAGTTTGCAAACACTCTCCCCTCAATGAACAAAAAGTGTGCAATAAGGAGATAACAAAGCCAGGTTCCAACAATCTTAATGAGGAAACAAGAATTCTCCCTATTGCACAAGATAGCATATGTTTCTAATTGCAAAATAGCTATGCTTGCACATCTGCCCAGTGGCAGCACAATTAAAAACAGGTCCATCAGATTGACACAGTTTCTGTAAGTGTTCAGCTCCTGTCATACAGTAGATAACAGAAAAGCACTTAGCAGTAGCTACAGGCAATTTTCCAGTAATACCTGTAAATCTTTCTACAGCCATCTCCACCCGGCTATCAAAGTGAGCTCAATGACAAATCAGTTAAAGAAGTTGCTTTTAGAAACTTGCAAGGTTTGGATAAAAAGCAAGCCATACACAACATGTCTTCGGCCTTCCTTCTGACGGCATATAGCTGTCACTCACCGTCTGTCGATTTACGTTTGCCTGGCCAGCCGACAGCCACTCACCCCATTCTACTCTGCCCATCCTGCTCTGGCCCCAGGAGGCTGACCTCTAGAGAAAACTGGAGGTCTGTGCCTTAGCTGTACCCTTGCTCTCTGGTCTCCTGCAGAAAAAAACTGGAGGATGGAGGAGAGAACTGGAAGCTAGATGCTCTATCTTCCTCACTGTCCCCAGACAGGAAGTCCCTCTTCCTGTTCCAGGACTCTGCAGTTCTGCTATTACCTGCTTTTCCTTTGCTGAGTCTGGCCCAGGTATGCTCAGAGTCCCCAGACTCTTAATTCCACCTCATTGGCTGTCATGTCTGTCACTCTATGTCCTTACAAGCAATCCTCCATGCAGATGCTTTCAGTGTAAGATGAAGAGCCTGCTGCTGGCCATCCTGTGGTTCTACACTGGTCACTTACATGCACCGTGTGGACCAGGTCAGCTGCCAGGCACTGCTTCAGCTTCTCATCGCTGCTGGTTCCATGCAGCACCAAATCAGGCATGTACGTGGCGCAGTAACCTGCCAGAAGTGAGCGGCCAAAATTCCTAACATTTGGCTTGCTGGTGCTCTGAGACCTAAAACAACATTTGAAATATTAAACACATAGCTAAAAAGTATATACTTTTTATATTACAATGGAAACAAAACCTCCAATGATACAAGAAAACAAACAGTTGTCCTATAGTTCAAATCAAGTAAGAAGACCATAAGTGTGAGAAAAGAGGGGATTTGTGAGAAAAGGAAGTAATTTTTATTAAAATGGAAACCTAAAAAAATATATACTACTTCCATTCCTAGTTAAAACTTCATCCTTAAGCCAGATGTAGAGGTGTCTGTCCTCAGTTTAAGGCTAGCCTGGGCTACATAGTGAGGCTTGTCCAAAGAACTTAGGAACCTATTCTTATACATCATACTGAACATGTACCAGAAAGTCTCTGTTAGGAGGAGAGGAATGAAGCTGGGAGCCATAGTGCCAGCATGGCTTTATGAATCTGACCTATCTGCAGAAAGCAGTGCCCACCACAAGGAAGAAGAATAGAAGGAATCTTTTAATTGCAACCTTCAGTCTTCACGAACCAAAGAACCAATCTGATGGAGAGCTAAGAGAGGCCTCAGTGGCAGGAGGGAAGCCTCAGTGAGTGTGCCTCAGAGGCAACACATCCACGGCCAGCCAGCCACTACACAGACATGAGGGAATGCTCTCGTCCTTGCAAGCATGGCCACTGGGGCTTTTCACTCCCACAAATGTCTCAAGAGCAGCAAGGACAACCACCTGTCCTCTGTCTAAGAACTTAGCTGCACCAAGACGGTGAGCATCCTTGCAGATCGGACAGGCTGGAAACCCCTGAATGCAAATGGTGATACCTCTAATATTTAAGAGAAAAACATGTGCTACATACATATAAAGAGATCATGAGCGGTGAGCATGGTCACAGCATCAGGCCAGGGACAGATAAGACTCCAGTTCCCTGTGTAGTGTTACCTTGGCAGAGGCAGCTCCACTTCCAAGGACCCTTCAGTCCTGTCACAACTGTGACCTAGTTCTAGTAGGGCTAGAACACACGGTTCATCATCACTGTCCCCAAGAGCACTATCCAAGCTTTCATTCCTGGGAATGTCTCCTTCACTCCTGTAGTTGACTTTACTACTGGCATCCCCATAGGGGACATCTGCAGCAATCAGCAGGCCACCCCGCTGTCTACATCTGCTTGGCACAGGCTCTGATGAAGGTCCTTTGTCATCTTTTAATTGCATATCTCTAGTCTGTGCCGGAAGTCTCTGGCCACTTCCTCCTGCACAAATGGAATGTGCAAGGGAGCCATCGACTTGGCTAGGTTGTCCCACAGCATGTTCCATGCTGGCTCGGAGGCCTCTGTCCTCAGAGACATCTTCTCCTCCTGAAGAGTGGTCCTGAGGCGTGATGTCCTTTTGAAAGTTAGCTATGAAGGAGCACCCAGAGCCCTGCTGGTCTTGAGTCAGGTCAGTGTCCAAGCTAGACCTGGCAGAGGCACTGGTCCCATGGAAATGTCCACAGAACTTTAAGCGCTCCTCCATTCTTTTAGTGCGGCTTTCAAAGTCAGACTCCGGAGAGATGGAACTTCCAATGTGGAAAGTGACCTTTTCAACAGGAGGATCCTCCTGGGAATGTCTGTCAGGGCAGGGCCAGGCTGCTGACCGTCCTGCTCGCTTCTTTCGCATCTCCCCATGCAGCCCCGAGTGGAAGGTCTGCTGGTCCATTCTTCTTACCCTGGGCACCTCACAGCTGGGAGGACTTGAAGAACAATCCTGGGCTTCCTCTTGGTCATTCTCTTTATCCTCACAGAATATGCCTTGAGGTGTCCACGAACTGTCAGGTTCTGCCTCTTGGAACCCCATGCTACCAGCCTCAGAATTCTGCTCTGGCCTCTTGCATCTGTTTTTTTCAGGTTTGTGACCAAGGTCACCAGTACTAATGCCTTCTGAGATCTCAGCTACTACTATAGGCTCAGGACTCCTCCTCTCAGTTGTCCCAGCTGGTAGGATTGGTGGTACCAGAGCAGGCTCATTGCTCACTGTAACTACCACATATTCAGACTCTTCCACCTCTCCTTTTTCCAAGGCGGTTACAATCTTGCTCCCATTTATAACCTGGTCATCCTCACTGTGATTCCCACTCCAGGTCAGCTGATTCTCTTGCAGTTCAGAGCAACGGAGAAAGTAGGTCAGAACATAAAGAATGCGCTGGACCAAATCCTTCTGCTTCCCAATCACCACGGTGCGAGTCAGTCTCACTGGAGAGCCTATAGCTCCATAAAGATCACCTGCAGGAGAGAGATGGAAGAAGACAAAGCCCTCTGGTGTGAGCATGCACAGATGTGTCTGCCCTTTACAAGAAAAAAACAGGTAACTTGATTCCCAGCCTCCAACCACTTATTGACACACAAGATACAGAATTTCTAGGAATGACCATGTTCTAGTTCCTGATACTGGAAAGCAGATCTGGAAGATAACACAGGCTGCAGCCCAGCAGAGCCCAGCAGAGCCCAGCAGAGCCCAGCAGAGCCCAGCAGAGCACAGCAGCAGCTCTGTGGGATATACAAGCCCCTCACTGTGCTTAGGTGGTTGCATGCTGGCCCAAGGAAGGTTGAAGGTAGTATTGTACATAAATGACCAGATAATGTATGACATACTTGGAGATATCTTGCAAATTAGAAATTTTCTTAGAACACATCAGGTGGGGACTGTATCAGGGGAGGACTGGGGAAAGTGCTCAATGGTTAAGAGAATGTGCTGTGCCTGATGAGGATCCAAGTTCAATCCCTAGCACCCATGTTGGAATTGGGCAAGGATTCTAACAACTTTCTGCACCTCTGGCTAGGCCACCTTCTGATCTCCTCAGATACCTGCACCAGCATGCACACACTCCCATACAGATACACAAGCACATACACATAACTGAAAAGAAAGAAAAATCCTAGGACAGTAAACCTTAAGAGTAAAATGCAAATTCAAGAATGTCCATTAATAAGAATTAAATCAACTAAAAACACTTAATGAGGTTAATATGTATAGGATTCTCTTAGTACAGTGATTTACTCTAAGTAGATTCAGTTTAATTTATAAGAAAAAAAATTACCTAGTCATGAATAATGAATCTGGAATTTTTCTTTATTTTATATGATATAAAAATTCTACAGGATACAAAATGTCATCTTAGTTATATTCTGATAAGATGATTAAAATGGACTGATGAGCCAGCTTTGTGTTCAGTATGAAAGGTGAAAGATTACAGAAGTACTTCAATAGTGCTCACAGAACACACTGACATAAAGGGTTAAAAGGGAGTAATGGAATGGGAAAGTTTAAACTGGGGGTGGGGGAACAAACGGCAGGGTGGAGAAGGAATACAGGGAAAGATAACTAAAGACCTTTTAAAAAGTCCTATGGAAACCAAACACTATAGAAGCTTACACACACACACACACACACACACACACACACACACACACACACACGGATGCGCGCACATGAGTTAAAATGGAGTTACCTACAATAGGGCTACAGCGTTCCTATCAGATACCATGAGCTATCAAATAAAAATCCCAGAGCCAGGAACTGGCTATTTCTTTGAGTTGCTGGCTGATGAGATCATATAGACCCCACCCCCAGCTGCCTCAAACACTACAGGCTATTGTCAGTACTCTTAGTTACCTCTGGAATCTCACAGTAAGATGCTAGTGCTGAAGACAGCACATAAAGCACTTAGCTGGTACTTACCTGGAAGCTACAGCCCTAGCTGGCTAGCTTTCACAGTGCTGGAGAGTGCTGTGCATGCTGGAGGGGAAAGGAATCAGCCATCAGACCCAGCTGAGAGCCCTGCGAGCTACAAAAACAGCTGGCCTGGTAAAAGATGGCCCCTGGTGCAACACTGGCACAACGGTCATGAGAGAAACTCTTTGCTTGGAGCTAAGTCATGTTCTACAATACAAAACTCATAGCCAGCGTAATTATTGAACCAAGAACCTATGTCTGGACAGGTCACAGGCTGTGGAGAGAACCTGCTACTGTGGCTCTGCTAAATGGGCACAGTGCACCTAACGACTTACTGTTGCACCTATAGATCAATGCATCTTCTAAGCCTCATCTGAGAAGCTTCTATTGATTACATATGGTTATTAGCACAGAGACCTACAACTGACCAAGGTACAGAAGATAAGAGATGGCAAATATGTTCAGCCCTAAACAGAGCACATGTACAATACCCTCCTCTTCTCAAGGATCATTGCAGAAGAGGGGACAGAAAGGAGCCAGAGGCAGTGGATGACTGCACAGTGTCGTCTGGACACAGAGGGACAGGAGCTGCACAAACGAACTCACAGCAGTCTTGACAAACCAAATGCCAACATGGCGATGGAAGTTAGGTATAAGATCCCACCCCAGCTGTGGAGCTATGGGTAACTGTAAGCTTCTGGGAAAAAAAGAGACTGTTTTCTCTGAGCACCGTCCCTGGTAAGTCAACTGTACTCCAGGGCGACACCTTATACCCAAAATTGCCCAAGAATATTTGGGCAATACAAGTTGGTCTTCATGGGCTTTAAAAATAAAATTAAAAAGGACACACAGTGAGGTAGGGGAGGGAGTGGGTCTGGAAGCATTGGGGGCGGGAAGGTGAATATAATCAAAACATGCAAAACTCTCAAAGAACACATTTTTTAAAAGTACCATTACCTACCTACTACGTCATCAAGCTCAGTTATTTGATTGTATTTGCTAAGATAGACAACTGATGTTTACTGATTGGCTACGCACTTGGCTTACTTAGGTAAGCCAACCCTTAAAGACTATATCCTTATACAACTGAGCCAGAGTCAGAAATGACTAAAAAACTAACCAGAAGGTTGCAACGCTGGGAGGGGTGTTGCACGTATGAGAGGCGATGCTCAGTGATGGTTACAAAGAAGAACTCGGGAAGTCGAGACTCAGCTGAGGAATGCATCCATCCGTAGAGAGGCAGGAAGCCACAGGTTAGAGACAACTAAAATTAGTAGGCTGAGGTCGAGAGAGACTGTGAGAATGAACAGGAAGTTTTCTCTCTAGGGAACCATAAGGAAGTTTGTCCTTCACAGAGTTTTTCCTAGTACACAGCTTCCAAGAACATTTAAAGAGCAGGACAGAAATAATAGTAAACAATTTTCTCTATAAAAGGACAGGACTGAACCTTAGCCTCTAAGAAGTCACCCTGGACTTCAAAGTAAGTCAGAAGTGTTGTGAGATGCTAGGGGTTGGCCTGAGAAGACTGCCCTCAGCACAGGCTAATGCCACGCCTTCTTCCTGATCCCGTCTCCCCAAGCTTCAGGAAATCACAGTCACTTCAGAGTCCACGGATGTTGCTGTGACAGCAGGCTCCGTGCTACTAACACATGCAAGCTGGTCCTGGTGGCGTGGGCCTTTGATCCCAGTTACTGTGGAAGCTGAGGAAAGAGGATCATGAGTTCAAGACCAGCACGGGCTATACAGTAAGTTCTAGGCCAGCCTAGACTACAATCAGTGACTGTGTCTCGAGTATGAAACAACAAGCAACACTTCCCACCCCTAAGAAAAATACACGGATGTAACCATTTTACCAGATGGCTTGAACCTTGTATATTTTGATATATATTTTAAATTAATTTTCTAAGTGTTGGAGCAGCACAGTCATAAACAGGGCTTCACCGATCATAAAGAAGGGTTGGTTATTCATGTAGCCAGAGCACAGCAGCCAAACTAGAAAAGAGGCATGAAGTTCCTTATGCAGCGGAAGGTTCAAACTCTTCCATAAAAAACGGAAAATGGGGAGTCTTTAGAAAAAGAAGATGCTATATCTATTTATATATAATAAATGAAATGGATAAGGGAAGACACTGCTGAGTAAGGTCTGAGGACATAACTCCAAGCCTGAGGACCTAGGCTCCCTTTCCAGTGTCTACAGGAAGCCAGGTAGCCACATGTGCTTGAACCCAAACTGCTGCGGGACAGAGAATTCCAGATTCAGTGAGAAAGCCCTTCTCAAGGGAACAAGGCAAACAGCAACTATATTGACATGGATGTATGCAGCTGCACAGGTCTGTGTACACGCACACACACGCATGCACCTGAACCAAACGTCATGGTAAAGGTCGGTAAAGCTAGACGATAGTTAGCATCAAAATCAAGGTGGGCAACAATTTTTTATAGTTACACGAGGGGAAACAGATGTACACTTTCTTATTGGATTAGATTTACAAATATTTATTACTTTTTATTTTTGGCCAGAAAATAACTAATTGTTGCAAACAAAGAATAATGCTCTGAAACGCACAGATACGTTTCATTCAGACCCTCTTGAAGAGTTTCTTTCCTTGTCCATACAATGGAAACCTCACAAGTGTCTTAAATATGAGAAGAACCATGTTTGTGATAGCCAAGTCTAATGTTCATTTAATCCTTAGACTGATGAAGAGCAGATCTCACCAGGGTGGAGAAAAAGAGATGGCCTGCTTAAAACAGGTCAAGTGGGATTACCCATTCTGAGGAGGAAAAACAAGAGGAATGAAGAATAATGTATATAGTCCTGGTGTCTATGAGCCCCATCAAGCACTGTGGTATGCACACAGTAGGGATTCTGGGAAGAGGAAGGAAAAAGACTGGAGCAGAAATTGACTTTAAAACAAGGACTCCCTAAACTTCATGAGTGACATAGGTCTGTTCATCCAAGAAGGTCAATGAACTCCAACTATGAAAATTCAAGGAAGGGAAGGGGGGGAGCAAAATATTAAAAAAAAGAAAAAAAGAAAAAGAAAATCCAAAGAAAACCCAAGTAAAAATAGATACCCTGAAGCTGAACTGTCAAAAGCCAAAGGCAAAAAGGGCACCCTGGAGGCCGCAGGAGGAGGAAACCCACTCCCCACAAGCACAGGTTTCTCACCTACAGCAACACACGCCACCACATCCTAAAACTCACATTTTACAGAACCTGTGGGCAAGTCCTGTTTCTACCCTACTATCCTGTGGAAATGCTTTTCCAACCCACTAATGGCTTCCACAAGCCACTGGTGGCTAGTATCCCTAATGTGGAAATCCTGGTGCATGGTGCATGGTGCCCACGGGGGTAAAGCGCCACATCGCTGCACTCCTAGGAGCAGTTCCGTGAGCGTGAAGAGATCGCAGCTGAGACACCACAGGTGAGAACAGAAGTGCAGACTGTCTCGAGGAGCCCTCAGTAACATGGTGAAATCAGTCACCATAGCACCACTTTTATTACTTAGGAACCTAAATTAAAATCACATCTGCACTGCTGTTTAGCCCCCAGAGCTTACATTTTCCTGCCTACTGTGGCACACAGAAAATTACCATAATTTAAGTACATTCTCTGTTTAATCATCCATTTGTGACAATGGAGACTCAGTCGTTCACACTTGTCTTTATAAGGCTGTCAAGAAGCGGTCTCTGTGCAAGGCTTCATTCCCTCCCTAAACTATGTCAAGCAGCACTCAGTCCCTTAGGGACTTCTCAGGAAGGGAGAGCTGAAGACCTTCGGGGGACGGTCTCCGCTGAAAAGCAAGCCCACAGGAAGGGATTTGCTTTATTATGCTGAACACAAGAAGTTGGAGGCTCCTAGTTAGCTCAATCCCACAGGAGAAGCATTCCGAAGTCTAAATGCATTTATCTAATTAAATGCACGCTGCTTAATTACCACTGTTTGAAAATCAACTCTGCAGCAGGACACACTGTATTTCCTTAATGTCCAGCCTATTCCCTTCCAGCAGTAAATACTACACTTAAAAAAAATTATTTTCCCCAACTGAGAACAGCAACATATGTTCTCAGGGCTACTCAACCTGAGTGAGGTAGCAAGTTCAGGACTGTTCACTGCACCTCACATCAAAATAGAAAGCACTGCCTTTCCCTTCTCTTCTCTTCTCTTCTCTTCTCTTCTCTTCTCTTCTCTTCTCTTCTCTTCTCTTCTCTTCTCTTCTCTTTTCTGTCTTGGTTAAATAACCCAGACTGGCCTACCATTCTTAATCCTCCTGCCTCAGCCTCCCAAGTTCTGGGATAACAATCATGTGTAGTCAATTCCGGTCTAACATGGTTTCCTATCCACACATTCTTTAGTTAATTCATTAACGGCATGCCTATTACTTACCCTAGGAGACTCGTGTCTTCTTTTGTGTCTCATGGACACAAGGACAAGAAAGTACATTTACTGCTATAAAAGGGTGGCTGTGACGGCAGGAGTGATACCCTCCTCCTCCTCCGTGAGTATGCACAGCTCGAGTTGTGCGTTCAGCTTCTGACCACTGTTTTTAAGGCTACACTGCTGTGCTTTTCCCCCAGCACACTGCTTTTCCTCAAAATCACCATTTGAAGATTCCTGCAGGTACGCATTCTCTCTGTAAATGCCCCACCATGTAGTTTCAGGAGCAGCATCCAGAGCAAGGGTGCTAGGTGCAAGTGACTGCAAGTCACAGCAAATAAAGTCCTGACCCCATCCCAACTGACGAGTGGAGTGCTCACCTGGCCACATACAAAGGCCCGGGTTCCACTGTTAATATATAAAAAGAAGAGGCCCAGGAATGGTGAGAAGGGAACCAATAGACCTCTGGCTCCCACACTCCTTGCACACTGTTATCCAAGCACTAGGGTGTTGTCAAAAGACCCGATCAAGGCTCAACCTCATCCACCAGGCAGCTGATTGATTACTGAGGCTTGAACAGCTGTGTCTCAACTCTGAGTTCCAGCACATGGGTGGAACAGAATGTCATGTGATCATACCTTGTCACTCTAAGGCCTGCTGAGAACAAGGCCTTGTAAACCCAGATATGTAACCCCAGGCTCACTCACCAACCCACAGACACACATGGGTTAAGGAAGTAATGCTACCTACCATCAAGTGCAAAGACCAAGCAACAGATAAGACTCTATGTCTCAGAGCAGCGGTGAGATATAAGTGTGCCACTTTCCTCTGGTCTTCTCTCCCCAGCCACTCCAACAAGAGCTCTCACTCCTTTTCTTAACCCTCTTCCTACTGACATTTGGCAACATTTAAAGACATTTTGGTGGTTACAACTTTAGGAAGACAAGGGCTGTACCAGCGTCTATCGAACGGAGGCCAGGAATATTGCTGGATGACCTATAAGATATGAGACAGCCCTTCCTGCCCTATCACAACTCGACCACAAAAAACTATCTATACAAATAGTCAGTAGTTTAAGAAACCATGATAGGGCAAACAGCCTCTGTGAGTGTGGAGAACTCAGCTTACCTACAAGGTCTCAAAAGAGCAGAACAAAGCTACCAGCAAGGGAAAGGGATGAGGAGCGGAGCCCAACACTTTGGATCTGTGGGCCTATCTTATTCCTGCAAGAGACAATCTTTGAGTGACTTGGTCAGAAAGCCAGGACAAGCTACAATTTCCAGCATATTTCTTTTCCTATTTCATCAGACACATTCTCTGAACACTCAAATTAGGTACTAACCCAGTTGTGCCCAGAGAGGATTATATGGATGTGTTTTGGCCAGCATGTTCACTGACTGAGAGGTACGCTTCTCCGAGAAGGCTTTAATGGGAGGGTGGTCAACAGGCATGACAGTGGGTACCCAGGCCAGGTGGTAGGTTAACACCGCAGTCAGTAAGGCAGCAAAAAACCTTGGGAAAACAGACAAAAGCATACCGGATTAGTCAAATACAGGACAAGGCATGTCCTGTGCAGAATATGCACTGGCTCAGGGCTGGTCCACAAGTCTCAAGAGGGTTATACTTACTGGTTTTTGTTGACTTGTTCAATCAGAAGTATAAATTCCTTGAGAAAGCGCTGGCAGAGTTGGTTTTTTTCCAAGGTGTTTGACATCATGGTAAGCCACACTGGTTCAGCTATCCTCGGAACAGAATATAAGTTCCAGATAGTCCCTCTACAGGAGAGAGAAGGGACAGATTATAATAAGTAGTTATTGTGGGTATCTTAGTATCAAAGAACAAAGCTGAACACTGTAATTTAGATCTATATATTCCTTAAGGAATTAAAAAATAAATTAACACAAGTTGGCAAACTACAACTCACACAAATCTGACTGTTACCATTTTTGTAAATAAAGTTTTATTGGGACCCAAGAATGTTCATTTTCTATACATTATCTATGAATGCTTCTGCAGGACAATGGCAAAGTTAGGCGGTAGTGTAGAAACCCTTAAGAGAAAAAGCTCACCATCCCTAACATAAAAACATTGAAGCAGGTAATAACGTATGAAGGTGTAGTGTGGCTCAGTGATACAGAACCTGCCTATCATCCACATGGCTCTGGGCTTGATCTCAAACACTCCACACACACAAAAATAATATAAAGGTTAAAAAAAAAAAAAATTCAGTGTCCCTTTTCAGAATTTATAATCGTTTTTAAAATTTATTTTTAAATTTATACATGCAAATGTAAAGACTGTCCAGGCTTCTAGGGTGTCATAAAGTCACTTTCAGATGCTGTTCATCTTGCTTCTGTGGTGGTGGGAACCAAATCCTGGTCTTTTTGCATGTTAGACAAGCACTCAGTCACTGAGTCATATTCCCAGAATATAACTCAGTTATATTTCTGTATTTTCTTTGGAAAAGAAATACAGATCAAGAGCTGGGCAAACCAGTAATCCCAGCACTTAGGAGACAGAGGCAGGAGAACTGCGTGCGAGTCAGCCGCAGCTACACAGTAAGGCTCCATCTAGAATGAGGTAGGGTGGGGCACACAGAGATATGCAGGACAGAGAAAGCACACGCTATGTTGAAAATGAGATTGCTAGGTGACTCACATCTACTGATTTCTAGTTAACGTGCTAGCTTTCCAAATCAAACACCCATCTTGTTTTAGATAAGAAGCTACACAATGGCTCTTCCTCACTAACATATGCCAACTTCTAATACAGATACGTACTTAATGGTACAGTGAGGATGGGGATCCAGGTGTGGCAGGTAAGCTACATGGCTCACATGTGTTTTTGCAGAGTGCAAAAACTTACTCAGATTCTCCATGGGATAAAAAGGAAATTAGGCCATGAATGAATAACACAGATCTCTCCCAAATCAAGACCGAGCAGGCATACTCAGACTAGACTATGTAGCTGTGTACCTAAAGAGATCAGGTCAGAACACAAACCTACCTTGGCAGAAACAGAAAACAAAAACTTTATACTTCCAAAAGTACATTACTGAGTTAAGAAGCTCTGACTCCGTAACTAGACACAATGCAGAGATCAAAAGATATTGGGGGACCCCATCCTCAATGGATAAATATGCATCACAGCTGTCCACCTGTGGCTCTGGGAACATTATGAAAGAGGGGTGGAAAGACTGCAAGTGCCCAAATGCCAGAAATAGTGAAATAGTCTCTCCTAGAAATGGCTTCATAGACAAAGACAGAACAATGGCAATATACGTGGGCATATTAACTCTAAAGAGGAAATTTTATCCTGGGGCCCTACCCCAAACTAAACACTATAGGCAACTAGTGACTATAGAGGGAGAGTTAGCCTTTTCTTTTCTTCTAGTGATGAGCCTTATTGTTAGTCCACGCAGTGTGGTCATCCCTGAAACTATTTACACAAAAGCAAACTCAGCAAGTCGCATTTCTACATTTGTGCATATATGCATGTAACAACAACAGTCTATCAACGTGGGAGTGTAGGGGTGGAGAAAAACGCATGAGAAGTGTTATAAAGAGGGTACGGGGAGGGGCCAAGTGATGGCATTCTATGTCAAGTAAAAACATATCTGTAAAAAGAGTAGCAGTGAGGGTGACTACGGGAGCAAGGTCTAGGATCTACTACAAAATGTATGTCTCAGCTGGGTACAGTGGCACATGACTTTAATCCCAGCATTTGGGAGGCAGAGGCAGGTGGATCTCTGTGAGTTCAAGGACAGCTTGGTCTACATACTGAGTTCTAGGATGGCCTGGGCTATGCACTGAAAATGTGTCTGAAAAACAAACAAACAAACCAAAATAAAACAGCATTCATGTCTCTAAATACTAAGACATTATTTTGTCTGTTTCTGGAAGGGCTCACTGTCAAAGTAAGTGTAAAACTCTTCTACATACACACGATCTCTGGTGCTTTGTTTTCAGGTTTTCACCTCTGAAAGATTAGTACTGTGATTAGATTAGCATCCAGACTCTCAAGCACAAGTCACCTCTGCATGTGACCAGGGCAGCAGGATGACAGTGCTGCCCTCAATGGAGACAGCTTACTTAACACCTTCAAGACATTCATCAAACGAAACAACCGAAACAGTTCCTTATCTTTAGCTGGAGGTCAGAAACCGTAGTAATTTTGCTTCAAGCAGCATTGAGCTCATCAGCAAACAATGTTCTAACATTCTAGGAACTGTAATTTTTTTTTTTAACCCCTAAGCTATTTGGCACACTGCTTCTCAGTGAGATCCCATTCCCCTTTAAGAGACTGGCTCTGAGAAACTCAGATGAACACAGTAGGGAGAACCCCATCTGATAGCAGATCACCCTGCTAACCACACTCTGTGGCCAAGGAGTATAGAAAACCAGTGCCCATCGACAATTGGTGGAGCCCTAGATCAGTTAGAAACTGCTTACAGCGTCAGAGAAGGGGCATCAGACGATTCACCATCCAGACCAGGGCGTGTACCACAGGCTTGAATGTGCACTAGATGTGCCTCTGCAAATGAGGGCTAGATCTCCAGGACATGCACATATTTTCCCCGTGGGCTCAGGGCACAGGCAGCACTCTTGAGCCCCAGTTTTAGCATTTGTACAAAGGGTAAAAAGTTTCAAAGTTTATGGGATGACAGATATAAGATCGTGGAACTGATTACAAGACATCTTTAAAATTAGTGTTCAGTTCATTCTGATGAAAACAATCCAATTAAGCCGGACGTAGTAATGTACACCTTAATCCCAGGACTCAGGAAGCAGAGGCAGGAGGATCTCTCTGCGTGTGAAGCCAGTTCAGTCTAATAGGCAGTTTCAGGCCAGCCAGGAC
>JADRCD010215212.1:0-12290 GCA_019843815.1 Montemys delectorum
CAAGCAGAGCAAAAAGTCAGAGGCAGAGAGAAGCCAGCTTGAATCAGTTAGCTTAGAGAGGACTTATAATCAACTAGCCAAAGACCCGAAAGACCAAGAAAGGGTGAGCTTATTCAGCAGCAAGTCTCAGAGGTTGAAAACATTCCAGGCCTAGATTAAATTTTGAGGAGTCTAGAAGCTTCCAGGACTAGGACTGGATTAGCAAACAGAGGCAATAAGCTTCCAAAATGACAATTACACTCTGCCATTCCTGGATAAACCCTGGAGTCACATTCCACTTCAGACTTCACAGTCAACATCCCTAATAGTCCCTTCTGAAAAGTGCCTGGTAGAAGCACATTAGGATAGACTTGCTATAAGAAGAAGACTAGATAGCTACACCAGGCTCCTAAACCAGCTGGCTCAGAGACTTTGGCCCACAAGTCAGCTGCCTTTACCTTCTCCAGCTGATGGACACCTTCTTCTACACAGCAGATAGAGGCGAGTGTGCGGAGCGCCTGGGGATACAAGCACCGGAAGCTGTCCTGTCGGCAGACCTTGAAGAGGGCTACGACCCCACCTTCCTGTGGAGAAGAGAAAATGATCTTACCTCATGATCTTCCTAGATTGACTCAATAATAACTGACAGCTCTCATTTGGCAGACATGTTTTGGGTCACTCTTCTCACACATTTAAACAGTGACGTTCCCATCCCTGATTGTCCAAGTTGAAAGTATGGTTTGCAGGCCAGCCACAGATGTTTTGGTAGAGTTGAGAGGCAAGACCTTTCAGGTCAACCCTCAGAAGAGCCAGCCTGAAGTCACCAGAACAGGTCCAGTAAAGTGGTGAAAGCAGATAAAAGGACAGAGCCTGGAATTCAGCACCCATGGTGCTCCTGATCTATCAGCCATGATGCGTCTCCTTGCTCTTTCCCCTGTCATGGAAGGCAGGCAGAAAAGGAGTTTTATCTCAAGTCTATCATTCACCATACAATGGAAAATCAAGCCACTAAAGGCCATAGGTAAAGCAGTTCCCCTACATCCACTTCGCCCTTACTCCTGCTTGTAAACCAAACAGCTGTTTTCAAGACATTCCTGTAGCTCTTGAGCATGAGTCTTTGTTTTTTGGTTGGAACTGCTAGTGGAACCTTTCCTTCTCTCTTCTTGTGGAGACCACCCCGTAGTATGCATCCCAGAAGGAATATGAGCACAAGAAAAAATCTGTAATCACACCATCCTCCCATGAACAGAGTGACAGCACCAATAGGTCATACAGGGGGCATACCACAGTACTCACAGACCAATGGCAACAATGCCTTGTGAATCCAGAGCAAAAGTTGGCACCCTTATCTGGCTTTGACTCTTTTACTCTCTCTCTCTCCTTTTCTGAGGGCTAGAAACTTAGAGGTGGCACTGAATGAGCAGGGGATCTAAGCCCTCAGACAGTCACTTTTAACTTGCCCATCACTCTTGAGTCTACCTATCCTGGCACCTGTTCCCAGAATTGAGCAAAATGTAATAGGAGTTCAGCAAAAGACTATGCCCTGTCAGGTTTTTGATAATATACTTACCATGCACTCAGCTCTGTTTCATATTCTGAGGATATAGCCATAACCGCATGAAAGGATAATGACTGAACAACCTCGAGGGAAACAAGGGCCAGTATAGCCCAGCATGACTGCACTGAAAAAAACTTAGAGCTTCCTCATGTCCACTCCAAACAGAGGCTCAGGATCCCTACTTGCTCTAAGAGTTTTGCTTCTGACCACTAAGGGATCAAAATGAAGGGGTCCAATTCAGGGAGGTGGCTATTTACTAATTCCTGATGTTTTATAATCAGCTAAAACAGATTACAAGCCTTCCTATCCCTGCTTCCTTCTAGGGTGGTTGCTTTGATGGAGACAAGCTAAAAAAAATGCACCCATAGATTCAAAATATAGTAATTTATTCCATGCCAGACACAGCCTTGATTCCAATCCATACTGAACTCGTGGTTTGGCAGGGAAGGGAGACAGTTCTAAAATCAGGAACAAAGCTGGGCAAAAAGGCAATGAAAAGAAGGCATGGGGCAGGGTTCTTGGAGCACAGAGCAGGAACCCCTGGATCTGGGCGTGGTTTGTAGAATGATGAAACAGAACCCCTCTAATTTCAAATACAAGTTATTGTTATGACAAAACTATGCCTAACATGAGAAAAGACGCCCACCCCTCTGATTCCTTGATCTGTAATCCTTTGTCTTGCTTTCTCATTTTCCAATAGGAGACCTGTACATTTCACATAAGGACCCTGCTTAGACAGTCAATAAAGTACAATCAAGTTATAGAAATGTAAAAATAACAGGAGTTTTAAGATGTTTGCCATTAGCCTTGTTGGTTACTAAATCTCCCTCAAGATATCATACATATGAGTAGCTATTTATATTTGGGTGTTTCAACATTTAGTCATCTAAGTTGTATAGATATAATTTTGTTAAATTTTTCGATTGGTAATTAATATATAAATAGTTACACTGTGAGAAGACAATGAGGAAATAGTGTCAAAGAATCCATGGTCGGAGAATCTCATAGACCCAGGGGTGAACCTATTATTACTATTTTTCTGTATAGACACCATCTTTTAGACTGCCTTCTAAATTGTACCTTCCTACCCAGAGGCAGCTCTTGGTTTTCATCAGAGAAGTTTCTTTGTGTATTGGGCAAAGAAACTCACAATGTGTCAGAGTGCAAAGATTAGGTTTCTGTAGAGTGCTCAGCCTCAGTTGGGATCTACCCTACCCTTTCCTCAAGAATGGAGGGTCACTGCACTCAGGGCCCACAGCAGCTATGGCTGTCTGCACAAGACCTGTGCAAGGTCAAACTAGTCAAGCTCCCACTCCTGACTGAGGAGCAAGGGCAGTGGAGGATGGCTTCTGGGGGAGAGAGAGTCAGTTTTCCCTAAGGGTATGGTTCCTGAGAGATACACACTCTTGTAGATGGCTCCATACTTAGAAGTATATGGGGCACAAATAGGTAATTTTCAGAAACATTTAAAGAAAATAAAGGACTTGAAGTTGAGAGGGGGTTGTAGATGTTTTGGAAAAGCTAGGGGTTCAGAGTAGATATAATCAAAATAGTTGTATTGCATTATGAAATTATCAAAGAATTAGTAAAATTATTGGGGTTTAGGAGGTTTGTTCTTTGTTTTTGTTTGTTGTGTTGTGCTGTGTTTTTTTCTTAAGGAACCTGAGACCAAAGCTGGAAAGATTGTGGCAGCTTCGTTTGCCTCAGAAGGCACTGAGGCCAGCAAATCTCTCTGAGCTCTGAATTTGCATTGGATCCTTATTATGACTTCTCCCAAGTCTGTGAAAAATGCCTTCCCTATCAGTTTCAGTTAGAGAAAGAAAAAAGTCCTAGACCCTGGCTAAGGGGATGTAGGTCTCAGGTCCTGGCTCCACATCTGCTTAGTTCGGGTTGAAATGCTATGTAACAGTTTCATAGGAAAAGCAGCCAAGGTGATTCATGTGGAATGGCATGGAACTAGCTCTCTGGACATCGGCATGAGGATTAGATTATAGAAGGCTTCCTGATCAGAGGGTGGGCATGTCCCTTCATGAAAGGTATGTAAAGGTCCAGGGCACGTGAAAGGGGGAAGCAGGAAGGAGAGCTACCAAGGAGTTTAGATGAATTATCTCATGAACAACCCCAGAGCCCCCATCCAGGACCTGACAGCAGCACTTGCTCTGGGAATCGCCTGAGCTAGCAGATCACGCTGTTGGCTTGGGCTTGTTTAATTTTATAGAAAGCTCTGGGCTCTAAGCCCAGATGCATAACAGTATGAATTATTCAGACAGCTTGGATGAGCTGTTATGATGCTGGCAGGGGCCACTCCAGTGTGCGTAGACTGTTGATGGAAGGAATCACAGAGGAGCTGGGGTGACTGTGACACAGCACAGTAGAGTTTTGTGTCCTCTGCTTGGGGAGAGGAGAGGGTTGCCACCATCATCATGAGACAACTGGGCTCATTCATGGGTATCTGGGTCGAGATATACTGAGAGGATAGACCTCAGTTTGCTCAACTAGAAGCAGCTAAGACATAGGAATGGCCCAGAGCTCACAGTGGGCTCCAGAAGTGTCATGAGGAAGACCACAATGGACCTGTCACATAGGTTCCAATGTTAATTCCTTACTGAGTGTCTGAAGCAGGATGTTTTCAGCACCAGACTCCTACATGAGCTTCTGCTACTGGAACTCATCCTGCCATCTTCTAGACTGAAAAGATGGAAGGTAGCCCTGCCCTCAGTCTACCCTTACTTTGCTCCATCCCAAGGACCAGACACTGTAAAGTTGAGGTGAAGATTAGGATTAGAAGACCTGGTTAAAATTCCAGTTCTATATGGACTTCTGAACTCATAACAAACAAACCCTGACCCTTCTGAAAACCTGCTTCTTCTCTTTAAAGGTGTGTATTGTGGAGTCTGGGGAGATGGCTCAGTAGGTAAAGCTCTTGGTACACAACTGTGAGGACCAGTGTTCAGATCCCCAGCACCCAGATAAGTACCAGGTAGTTTTAGGAACCCTCCTACAATCCCAGCACATGGAGGTAAAGACAACGTCCCAGGACAAGCTGGCTAGCTAGATTAGCCAAGTGACTGAGTTCTGAATTAAGAGAGCCTGCTTCCATGTACAAGATGGAAGGCAATCAAGTTCATAATATCCAGGGGCACAGTGCCTTTAATGCTCTACAGTCTAGTTCAAATTCTATCAGTTCCCATGTCCCTACCTATGCAGTGGGAGTGGGCTCTGACTTCTACACGGAGCTTAGAATAAGTTTCAACAAGCACTTAGAACATTATCAGGCACATAGTAAACGCTATGGAAATGCAATACTGTTTTTTTAATAACGATCCACTGCACCTATCATCACCATCATCACCATCACCACATCGCCATCACAGTTCCAGCTTTAGAAAACTCAGGCTCCATGTCTCTCCCCAGCTCCTACCAATGTCTCCCAGTCCTGACTTTCACAAGGCTCACACTCAGGGAAAGTTAATCATTCATTGTGCAATGCACCAGGAGCCAAGAAAGAAGAAATGATGATTGAGACAGATGGAGTTTTGGAACAGGGACTTTGCCTTGTCAGCTATTAATCTTCTGAAATGCAGAAAACATGGGTAGGAAAATCTGGTTTCAAGCATGAGCTGGGCAAGGTGCTCAAATAATGTGAATCCTGGAATTTTTGTGTGTACTAGACCACCGATGCTCATCTCAGAGGATGTGTGTGGACCAAAGTATACCTATGCAAAAAGTACCAGCCTGAAGCCTCCACAGGAGGAACAAGCAGAACAGCATAGTTTTTTTTGTTTTGTTTTTTTGTTTTTGTCATTAATATTCAACAAGACTCATGGCTTCCCTTAGAGAGGCTATGGTAGGGCATGGCTCAAAGCATCAGGACATATATCTGAACCTTCTAGCCATGGCTACACTAGGAGCCTGGAGTTGTGTGGGCAGCTGGGAAGAGAGTGGGAGAGGTCAGGAAATGGAGAAAGCAGTGACCAAATAAGGCAAACATATCACCACGGCTGCCTGTTCAGATTGGAGTTTGACAAAATGAGAACTACAGGCTTATTTTTCCACCAGCAAGACCAGACACTGTGGTAGATTAGGGATGTGTCTTAAAATCCCATAGTTCACAAAGGTAGGGATGATGGTCCAGGGCCTGGACAGCCTCCTGCCACAAGCTAACAGCAGGGCCAGGATGAGAACTGCCTGTGGTCCTTGCCCAGGTCTTTCTCCCACTGGGCAAGCTTGGAATCAACATTAACCCAGGGTGGGTTCCAGACCTCTGAGGAGACTAACTAGCAGGAAGTTCAACACTACCTTTGGCTGAGATTCAAACTTACATCTGCCTTCTGGTGTGTTCATGAAAGAAGAACACAGGAGGCAGGGCACAGGTAGCGGGCATCGTCTCCATGAGTAGCACCAGCACACAGAAAGGAGGTTTTGAGTAACTGGGCTAGCCAAGATTTGCCACTTATTTTTTAAAAGGAAAATGTTCTTGGTTCCAAAAGAAATTCAGATAAGTCTATGTGAATTTAATCACCAAACTGGAGTTGAGAGTTTGAAGAATATCTTTGTTCTGCATAATATCAGGTGACCTCTACAGGTCAAACCCCTCCACTAAGCTGAATGACCGAGTCACAGAATCTGTGGGGAAGATAGCCCAAACACCCTCCCTACTTCCTTTGCCCCAATACTACCACATACATTCAAGTAAAATCTCAACTAATGCCTCCTAAAGGGAGTAGTAGCCATGATAGTCACCTTGGCTATGATGCGGCACAAAGGAGCCCCCTCCTGGGTCAGGCTGAACAGGTTCCCTGTGGTAGACTCCGTGATGTAGATATTGTCTGAGGTATCTATTTTTCTCACAAGTGCCTAAGAAGAAAGAAAAGTCAGCCGGTTAACTCATTTATATCTACCCTCTGCTCTTGTTTTTCAATGGAATACCAGTGGGTCCTTGCTTCTAACAGCCCCTGTGAGACCACGATCCTGTCCTACCTACTTGTGGGAACGATAAGGCCCTAGGTGTAGGTGAGGTCTGAGCTCCACTGAAAAGATGCAGAGATGAGGAATCATTTCAAGCCAATAGTGCATGGAGATCAAATGAGCTCTACTCTGGTTCCTGAAGGCCGCTGCAAATACCAGTTGGTTGTGCTATATATTCACAGTGAGAACAGAAACCACGGTTGAAATAAACAAGCATCAGTGTGACCGCAAAGGAATGCCCACAGCTATGGTCAAAGGATTTGCTCATTTTGGATGGCTGTTAAACAGGAAGGAACTCCAGCTGGTGATGGGCTCAAGGACTGAGACAAGCATGCTGCAGTAGCACAACCCTACCTGGGGTACATTTGTACTTGAATAGAACCATGACAAATAGTGACAGCAGAATTCTACTGACAGGTAGGTAACTCCGAGAGTAATGAACGCTGTACTCACCCAAGGTGAAACGCTCTACTCTGTGTGAAGAGGGTTGCACATAGGACCACAAAATTAAAGAAGAGCCAGGAAAGCCATTAACAAATAAGATATGAAGATGATTCCTAGAAGGGTTTGGCTAATTTCTGGGGGAGAGAAGCCTTACAAATTGAAATCACTTCGTAATCAGCCATTATCCTTGGCACATGTGACTTATTGATTATCAGCTATTCTTACCTACTAATAAGTGCAGCTGTTCAAGTTTCCCCTAGCAACTGTGGATATGGAGACCTGCCTTCCTGGGCCTCCTATGAAAAGACAAAATCTGCATAATGTGGGTGCAAATCTCAGATATCCTTTCAGTGGCTCTCTGTTTGTACATATGCATGTGTGTACACAAGTGTATATATACCTGTATATATGTGTTTGTGCATGCATATGTGCATGTGTGTGCAAGAATCTGCATATGTGTATATGCGTGTGTATGTCTGTATCTCCCCATCTAATATTTTGATACAAGGTCTCTCACTGAACCCAGAGATCACCAATTTCAGTCAGTGAGCTCAGAGGGTCTTTCTGTCTTCCTCTTCAGCTCTAGAATGTCAGACACACACCACTCCCCCGGCTTCTTTAACATGAGTGGATCTGGGATACTGAATTTAGGTCTACATTCCTGTACAGAAATCAATTTTCAGTTTGAGCCATCTCCTCAACCCTTTTGTTGTCTTGAAACAGAGTCTTATGCAAGTCATGCTGCCCTTCAATCTACAATCCTCCTGCCTCTGTCTCTGAGTGCTGATATTGCAGATGTATGCTTCAATACCTACACTATTTATTTAAATATTAAGATGGCTATGTTTTTAAATAATCCTAGTGTTGCAGAAAGGACTCTTGAAGGAAGATTCAGGCTCTAGTCTCAGCTTGCCTTTAGCTCTCTGTGCTAATCAAGAATGCATTTGGCTAAAAGCAGATTCTGAAACCAAAATGTCTGAGTACCATCCAATCTGGCCCTGCCAATTGTGATGCTGTATCCCAGAGCAGATGATTTACTATAGCCTTTCTTTGCCTCGGTTTCCCTGACTATCCAGTGTTGGAATAAACAATATCTGTCTCTCGAGGTAAGGATGCTCTTATCCCAACCTTGTCAACATGCTCAGAGAGAACGTCTGGAGGAACCTACCACAGTGAAGTAAAGCATCATTAGCAGTCATCATTTTGTGGGCTTGAGAAAATGAGATCAACTTCCTAGGACTTGGTTTCACCACTTACAAGATGACTAAAATGAAGAGATTTGGGTCTCTTTCTCTCTTTTGTTTTCTTCACACACAGCATGTTAACCCTCTGCATTGAATAGCCTTAAATTAAGTATATATTTAAGAAAACTGCATTAAAAACAAAAATTTTTATTCTCCAAGATTCAATATGTACCTCCTACAAGGGAATCAATAAAAGCTAGAATTGTTAGCTAAGATTTGTCAGCGTGGACCCCTCTGTAATGAGCACGCAGGTTACACTCCTTCCCCACTGTTTCCAGGAGCAGCTACACAAGGAATACACACTCAAATGGAGATGTAGATTTCATATATTGGGGTCCTGTACCTAAATGATAATTACCTAATGTTCCTGATGAGTGTTTGCACTTGAAGCAAATTAGCATTAAATTAAACAATTCAAGCCCAATGTCTTCTGCAATCAACTGCTAATATTAGACCATTTAAGTCTGAGAATAATTTCATGTTAATGTCTATACACATACATACAACAATTACACCCCAGATTTATCTCAAGGACAAAGAAAAGTTGTAGGCATACTTTCCTACAACATAGATTTGGAAGACAGATCAAAAGCTCCTATGGAATCCAGAAAGCTCTGAACATTGTCAGTCTGAACAATGGCAATCTTTAATTCAACTCTCACTTCACATTTGAGGAACCTAAAGTGCACACAACTGACCAAGGTCAAACACATGTGGTCTCCAGGAGCTGAACCTTGTCACCAGTGTGATGGTTAACCCTTGTGACCAGCCTTATTGGGTTTTACATCACCATGGAAACACACCTGTGGGTACATCTAGAGTGTTTCTAGAAAGGTTTAACTGAAGAGGAGAGACCCATCCTGAAAGTGGGTGATACTATACCATGATACAGGGTCCCAAAATGGATAAATAGAAGTGAGCTAAATCTTATGTTCCTGCTGCAGTGCCTTCCCTGTCATGATGGACAGCATCCATCTTTCAACAGTAAACCAAAACAACCCTGCTCCCCCTTTAAAGTTACTTTTGTCAGATACTTCGTCATAGCCACAAAAAAAGTGACAAATACTCCCCAAGACTCTGCATTTCTACTCTGGTGGTCAATAGTCCCATTACTAATGTGCACATGACTTTCCATAGACTAGAAAAGCTAGAAGACAAAGCAAGTATGCCATCCAGTCATATCAACAGCACTCACTGAATCCTGGTTGGCATCAGCATCTATCAGTCAGTGAAGTCACCAGAGCTCTATAAGAGGCAGAGAACTGACCCAGAGCCCTCTGCTGATACCAGGATCTTCCATCATATTCCTGCTGAAGCCACACTCCCCCGGCTTGAGTTATAGCTGAGGCTGAGCTCAGCATGTCTGTGGTATGGAGGTCTCCCCCAACTGATGCCTTTTTTTTTCATTCCCTAAGTCTTTCCTCCTACTCATACCCTTTTCTTTGTCAAACTTGAACACGGCTTTCCTCCTCATCATCCGATTCCTCTCTTTATCCCCAGGAATGGCCTACGTATCTTGGTAACTGACACACACTAACAGATTTCTAAAAGTCAATTTTGAGAGGGATTGTTCGACCTAATTTTTGTTTTTTAGGAAATGAGGGAGATATTGGAGACATTCCAAAAAGATACTTCATTCTAGATCATAAGAAAGGTGGTCAAAGATTGTAGACAAAGTAAAACAAGATAGGCTTAGCAAGATGAGAGTGACAGATACTTTTTTTTTTTCGAGACAGGGTTTCTCTGTGTAGCCCTGGCTGTCCTGGAACTCACTCTGTAGACCAGGCTGGCTGAGAACTCAGAAATCCACTTGTCTATGCTTCCCAAGTGCTGGGATTAAAGGCGTGCGGCACCACCGCCAAGCAACAAATACTTTCTTAAAAGACAGACCACAAAGACATGAAACAACAACAACAAAAATAACAATGTCTTAAATACCAGGAGAAAAGGGCTGAGGAGCAAGGATGTGTGAAGTCTACCAACTCTAAACAAGACACTTGAAAGTACAGCATGTGTCAATTGCATCTCAAGCAGAAAGAGCCACTGAAAGCCTGTGAAATCTGTCAGAAGATAAACTGAATTGGCTATAATGTGTTTCCAGGAAGAAACCAGGAAAATATTGTAAGACTTTTTCTGAAGCTTTAGATAGAAAGTGTATAGTTGGACAAAGTGGGCCAAGGAGTGTCACCAGGACTCAGAAGATCTGACAGGGCAAAGTGGAATAAAGATAGACCCTGATCTATTCCTCCTAAAGAAGGTTACACTCTGCTAACCTCCCCCCTTGAATTCTGATGCCTTGCCTGAGCACTGAGGCCAGTGTCTGGAGGTGTGGTATGCCAGGATTGCCAAGACCAAGTCGTAAGAAGTCCTCCACCCAGGATTCTTAGGATAGTCCTTCTGGGCCCTGGGGTGGCATGTAAGAAGTTTGAGAACCCTAGAAAAGCTTCTGGAAGAATCACTGTCTATACTTTCCACTGAGAAGAGACTTACAACATACATACATACATGGGACAGAAGCTACCTGGAGGTCAAAAAACTGTCTTCCAACTACATCACATCTTATTGATAAATGAGAAACATGGGGCTCACTCAGCTAAGTCTCACCCATACACACATCACTTAACCCTTACGATCATGAAAACTATCATTGGGTTTGTTTTTATGCTCTACCAAGTTTATAAAGCATAGATAAGTGCCACAAAGATCAGCACGGATGCTCCAAAGGGTAGATGGATAAAAGTCCAGATCAAAGTTCTAGGAATTGGGATGAGGAACTGCTCATGTCCTAGGGAATAGACTGGAGAAATCATGACTCAGGGGCAGGGGTGGAGGGATAGCACAGAAAGACTGAATACAATGGACAGAACCTGGAAAAGTATCAAGTGAAGCATTAACTGTTTCTCAGAGGTGAAATATCTCTTGACTGGCAATACCCCATTTAGGAAGGTAAGTGCAGATAAGGTGTGAGAACCAGAGGCTTTTGGAAGACCCCAAAGTGGCTGATTACATTTCTTTCAAGAAGAAAAATTATCCCTAAGTCTAGACAAAGATGGAAAACAAAGGACAATACAACAATAAAAAAGTGTGCCAGAGAACTACAGTATATGAGAAAAGCTGCATGGATCCAGAGGCCATATAGAACCTGTATGAAAAGGAGAGTTTGGTGGAATCTCTTTGGAAGCAATAATATAGCACTGGAAGAGAGAGAAGCGGGGACCCAGATCACTACTGAAACACAGTGATGCAGCCCAAATAAATACTACTCAAGTCTGAACTGTTCAGAGGTATGGAAAGGTGGTTCTAAGAGCAGTGTCTGTCTCCAGAGCTAGTCGTCATGGCCCAGAGGTACCAGGCTGCCCAAGAGTGGAAATCAGAAAGAAATCTTCCAGAGGAGCCAGGGGACCCAAGTCCAAAGCAATCTTCTAGTGGGAAGTAGGGACAGCAACATCCTGACAACATTATTTGTGTATACGATTTTGCATATTTTTAATTTGACAGCTAAAATTTTTTGTCATAGTATTATGTAATTTCCTGTAGACTATATGTATTGACACAAAAATAAAATTCCTGTATCACTCAATGTAGTCATTGTAATTTGAATATCAAAACATCTTAATATCACCATCCATTTAAAAAAATGTGAAAAATATTTCTTTGACATTTTTATAACTTCTCATCATTAAATTTATATCCCCAGTGTACTTTCCTCTCAATATTTTCCTTAATGTATTAAACTCAAATTTTAAAGTGTGTGAGATTGATCTCCCTTATGATACTTATTACTGATATTTGACATTTTATTTTATATATTTTTACTATAAGATTCTGAATGTTACAATCAAACCCAAGCTCTTTACCATCAGAACAGTTGGTAAACATGGAAAAAATTTAGTAACTACAAATTTTACAAGCCAAATTTTTATTGTAAGCATATCTTGATGGAATAGTTATTTGAAATATATTATATTATTATATATAATCAATGGAATTAGTCCAGCTGCTAGTAATTAATTTTATGATTTTAAGTATTAAATAGATATCACATTTCTAGTATAAATACTTTGACAAAAAAGACTTTAATTGCTCTTTTAAATAGT
>JADRCD010215212.1:12690-28589 GCA_019843815.1 Montemys delectorum
AAAAAAAAAAAACCCACACTGGAGAAAAGAGACAATTTATAATGCCCTTCTCAACACAAAAGTGCAAAATCTTTTGAAACTAATCATGGTGGCCCAAGGGCTTTATTGTTCCTAGATAAAGGCTTCTCCTTTACTTGATTTCCCCATCCCCAGGATTTTGGGGACAGGGGCTCTGGGATGTGTGATAAGCACATGTTTCCTCTAAGAAGTTACAGAAGTGCCAGCAAAACCCACATGCATTCCTGAGAGAGTTAAAAAAATGAAAATTGAAGATCTACAAATAGATTTACTTAGAATGCTATGTGCTTACATGTCTCCTGGGACTCTGCCAGGAAACTGAGTGCATATGAAAAGCAGTGCATATAACGTGGTTCAGAGATCACCAGCTCAGGTCACCTAAAAGAGTCCTGCCAATGCAACCCAGGTGCTGGTAACGCACCATACAGAGGGAGCAAAACATGAAGGTTATTCAGCAGTTCAGGATGCCAAAGAATGCACACCAAGCACATCCATGTAAAGTACTTGCAAATTCCCAACTTTGCAGGAAGGAGAAAAATGTCCAAATGTCCTTCTGTGAAAACAGGGACATTTTTCTCCCATATATGGTAAATATAGTAGCATAATTAATCTGCAGTGGCTCGCTTCCCCTAGCAGGTATATGTTCACATGTGCTTGTGGCTATGGACAAGTAAAATAAATACTCTGGCTGGCCTGCTGCCCAGGCCACATCCAAGACTGTATTCTCTTTTTTTTCCCCTCAGCTGTAGTATATTTAAGGCCTCTGGAAGCCCTAGGGATGAAATCTAAAGACAAAATGATGCCTGGAGTCTGTGCCTTTTGGACTGAGAACTGATCTATTACCATTTCCTTGGTGTGCAAAGCAGTAGTGAGGTAATACTGGGTCTGAGGTACTAACTTTCTGGGCAGTGCAGTTAAGTTTGGGATGAACCTGTACCAGTCAATTTCCTGAAACCCCCTCCCCATTACTGTGGAGACAGCCTAGACTGTAGTCATGAAGGAAACCAGACTGCCTGTACTGGCTAACATTGGTTTTTCAACTGGACAGGCTCTAGAATCATATAAGAGAGACATATCTCTGGGCATGCTTGTGATTTTCAGGTTACGTCAACTGAGCTAAGAAAACTCATCTTAACCATGAGCGGCACCATTCTATGGGCCGGGATCCCAGAATAAATAAGGAGACTGGGAGCTAAACACTGGCCTTTGTCTTTCAGCATCCTCACTGCAGATGTGACATGACCTCACTTACATCCCTGCTGCTCTGACTTGGACTCACATGCAAAGTAAAGTCAAAACAAACTTCTTTCCTCAAATTGTTCCTAACAGATTTTTTGACAGCAGTGAGTAATGAATACACCCCTTGCAAACAAACTGGAAGAAACACCCCTGGCTGGGATAAACAGTAGAAGTGAACTTTGTTTTCCATTTGCTTTTTACCCATTTGCTTTTCAAGATGGAAGAAACATCTGGAAATGCTACTTCTTCTCTGGCAAATGCACTTGGGCTGTCTCTGCCCTTGCTATTTAATCTCACTGCAGCCTTGCTTTGCCTGCTCTGGACAACATGCAAGCAAAATCTGAGATCGGCAAACAGAGTCAGAAGGAAATGTTAGGCCGATTGTCAGGAAATCCATACGTGATACATGATTTCACGGCCATGATGTGAACTACCTCTCAGCCTCCTAGAAGCAAACTGATTGCTGACAATGGACCCACTAGGGAGCTGGGTTATCCTTTGGGGCAGTTGCTTCAGGAAGATGAAGGATGCGCCACAGACAGCTGGCTTCCCTCTGCTCCATCTGCCACCTAAACAATACCCTCCTTACCAAGCAGTTAAAATAATATCAGTACACAATTATGAGATTGGGATACTCCTGTGGCAAAAAATTAGTGTTCTTCTAATTATTGACTTACAGTCAATAATATACAATCCAGAAAGTGTCATCAAGTACCTTGTGTTATTTCATTTACCCCGACCAACCCACTGTAGCAGCAAGGAAAGGTAGGGTTAGAAAGATTAAGAGACTTGCCCAAGTGTGCAAAATGACTTAGTAGCAGTCAGGATTTAAACTCTTGGTTCCAAACCATATGCCTAGTCTACTACCTCCACCCTATAATGTCCATATTCATAGAATTACAGCCTGTTGAGAGGGAAGGACATTCAGCCCAATTTCAGTCTACTGTCTCTGTCCTCCAACCATTGCTGGCCCACCTTAGCCATGGGGCTTTCCTGGGGCAGCCCCTCCCATTGCTGGAAAGCCCCACTATGCCACATGTAGTATCCTGGAGGTTACATCCAATGACCCTAGTATACTTCTCTGGTGTACTCTAAAGCATTTTGTTAGATTTTAATGCCCCTTTCTAGATTGAGCATCCCCTGCCCCCCTCCAAATATTCTTCAAAACCTCCATCTCCGGCACCTCCCTTTGTTTTTGGAGCTTCCTCTGGGTATACATGATGAGTAATTGTCATTGTCAACTTGACTAGATTTGGAATCACCTAGGAGACACACTTCTAAGCATGCCTGTGAGAATGTTTTTCAGAAAGGTTTAACAAAGATGGAAGGCCTACCCTGATAGTGGGCAGTACCATTCAGAAGCATGCTGGAATCCCAGGAAGAATAAAATGTGAGGAAGATGTCTGCTGAGCATTAGCTATCTCTGCTCTCTGCTTCCCTCTTCTCAGATGGGAGGTGTACAAGCGGCATGTTCCTGCCACTGAGAAACTGTCACATGAACTGGTTCTCTCTCAAATCATAGGGTTTTAAGTCTTCAGACTTCAATATTTCTGTTTATCACACACTAGATTTCTTGCCAACATGGACAGATGTGTGTTAATGCTTAAGTTTGTGGCATGAACCCTAAAGTGAACACCCTTGCTCCCCCATGTCACTGATAATGCTAGTTCATTAACCAAGAGTATTTATGTCAGAGCACCTATGCCCGAGAGCCCCAATGTCCTTAGGGCCCCAAAGCACAAATGCAGCCTTGAGACCCTCATTCCATTTGTTTCTGAGTCTAAGGTCAAGAAGAGTAGCCTCTGAGGACTCTCCTGCGGCTGAGGGTGAGAATACTTAGGACCAGTTGCACTGGCACAGGTGTGGGAACAGGGACCAAGGGAGGTCTTGCAGGAGAATCAAGCCATAAGAGCCAGGCCCTGTGCAAAATGGAATACACACAGGAAAGGATGAGAAGAATCTCTGAGCTCGTTGGAGAGGCCGATTCTGGAGAAAATCAGACTTTTATTATTTATAGGAGGCTTTTATTTGGTGGTGGGAAAGAATGGTAAGTATGTGACACAGTATTCCTGAACTATAAATAACATGTAAATAGCTCTTATAATGAAAACCGTATGGAGCCTGCTGTATTGGGAGGCGTCAAGAATAACAAAGTCAGAAGAGGGAAATAATGTGTATTTAACCCAGCCTGTCCACCTGCTCTTCACTTCTTACTTTCATTCCTGGGAAATGAAAGTTTCACCTCACAGATCATGCAGGGCATAGAGGAGAGAGATTTAAGGACCTCCACATAGACTCTGCTGTGAGCCAGTTTATGGTACAGCTGTTGTCAGACATCAGAATGTACCACACCCTCTTTTTTGTTTTGTTTTTTTGTTTTTTGTTTGTTTTTTGCTTTTTGAAACAGGGTTTCTCTGTTTAGCCCTGGCTGTCCTGGAACTCACTCTGTATGCCAGGCTGGCCTTGAACTCAGAAATCCACCTGTCTCTGCCTCCAAAGTGCTGGGATTAAAGCCATGCACCACCACTGCCTGGCCACACCCTCTTTCTGGAATCATGTATGAGCCTGCCTAGAAGCAGAGCAAACTTTCTAGTGTTCTCTGTGGCCAGGATTTCAAAAATTGGTTTATCCCCTGCCCTGCTGGTAGTTTAAGTTCTTCAAGGTCAGCAGGACCCCTGTGTGCACTGTGAATAATAGTTCAACAGAGAAGATTCAGGGAACTGAGAACAGAGCTGAAGGATACCCCTAGGCTCTGCTGTGTGACTTTGGCTGAATCTTTCTCCTCTCTGAACTCCAGTTCTCACATCTGGAAACTCCAGAGTTGCGTTAGATGTCCTGGAAACTCTGACTGAATCTTAACAGTCTCCACCTAGATGCTGGCATGGACAATGGTGGTCTGAAGAGGGTTCCTCTCAAGAAAGGCCACTTTGCATTTTCCCCTGGTCTGCCTGAATCACTCGGTGCCCCTCCCTCCATGCTGATCCCATAGTGTCCTCTGTCTTCCAATCCACACTGACCTGCACTTCCCGTGTGAGGGCCAGCTCCAGTAGCTGGCCAAAGTGCTGGCCCAGCATGCTCAGGGTCTCACTCACGCAGGCCTTCATTGACTTCAGAACATGTTCATTTTCCACCTGGAGGCACCTGAGAGGAAGAACCAGGGAGTGAGTCACCAGAAGGGGTGCTTGGTTGAACCACAGCTGCAGCTAGGGCAAACCTGGCTTGCTCAAACCATGCTGTATGGGAAGAATAGACTAGAGGGAAGACACTGGTTCCAAGAGAATCAGGGATGGAATCTGCCAGCTTGATAGTCCCCTGGCTTTTGGTACATAGAGAAGTGTTGGACTCATCACATTGTCCTGTTATCTGAAAGTGCTATCACCAGAGAGTGGTGGTCAGTGGGTTCTCCCTGGGACAGTGGACTGTCATTAAGGTCAAGTAGTCTGGTCTCAGTGGTGGTACCTGGGGTGTAGGGGCAGTCACCTTTGGAGAAGGTGGTGCTCTCTCTATAGAGCTTGTAAGAATTGCTGCCTAAGCATAAACAAGACTCGAACAATGATAATACCAATGGACACATTAACATGGAAAAGGTAAAGTTTGAGGATCCCACCTCAGATGAACACCTACAGACAATGAATGACTATGAGAGAAGAGTTAGTCTTGCTTCTTATTGGTTGTTCAATCCAAAGTGGTCAGCCTTGAAACTATATACACACACCACCAAAATGGAAAAAAATAGATTCAGAAAGTTGTGTGTGTGTGTGTGTGTGTGTGTGTGTGTGTGTGTCATATGTATACATATATACACAAGTATGTATGTACATAATAATAAAATGATCGAAAGAAAAAAGACTATTAGTTGACAGTTGGGGCATGAGAGGGCATTGAGGGGAGAAAGTAATATGGTTCGATTTCAGTTCAAAACTTATTTTTAACAGGAAAAACAAAGAATTGCTGCCACAATATGGAAAAAAAAAAAAAAGCTGCTTCCAAAGATTTTCTTCACAGACAAGAAAAGCAGAAGGGATTAGTCGAAGTCCACCGCGTGACCTGAGAATACTCTGCCCAGAAAGGAAAAAGGCTCTCCGGCTTCCCACAGATGCCAGATTCCAGGTCTGAGGCATGATGGGTAAAGAAGTATGTCAACACACACTCAGGATATATGTCAATATGAGGCTGAGTGTGTGTGTGTGTGTGTGTGTGTGTGTGCATCTGAGTGTGAACTCATGTATGTTTACTCTGTGAGAGAGTGGGGAGGGGCTGTGGGTGGATTTCTGTGGTCATATGAGTGTGTGTTTATGTGGCTGTGTGAGAGAGAGAGGGTGTCGATGAACAGCTCTGTCTCTGTGCATGTGTGTGGATGTGTGAGTTCAGCTTTCACCTTTCCTGGCTCCAGCCTTCAGGTTAAAGTCCAAAAGAGTTCTTCAAACCTGAAGGAAACCTTTCCCCATTATCAGCCTACCTCAAACAACTTTCCTCTAACACCTAAGGTTCTCTTCAACCTTTCCCTAGCCTCTGATCATGGGACAAAAACCTCATGGGAATCTTCATTATTTCATTTAACTTTTTGGTTTTATTACGCAGTCCTTGCTGGCCTGGAACTTATGCAAACCATGCTGGACTTGTAGCAATCCTCCTGCCTCTGCCTTCTAAGTGCTGCACTTACAGACACACATCACTATACTGACTTCAAGATAAACTTTTGAGGTTTCCGAGAATACCCAGATAGAGGAACCCCAGCCTACCACCACCTAGTGCAACTACCGACAGACACCCAGAGAAGAGACTAGTCCCTTCTAGAGCCAGAAGGCTAGCTGGTCAAGCAGAGAGCACGGGGTGCACTTACCTCTCCGTGACCGCAGAGAGCTCAGAGCACTTCTCCATGAGCAGCTTCTCCGCCTGTAGTAAAAAAAGATCAGCATGATTCCATTGAGGACCGGCTGCTGCACTGGGCACTCTGGGGCATGAAGGTGGAGGGGAAAACGGTCACAGAAATGAGAGAGCACATGGGTAGCCAAGGAGGTCAAGGTCAACTGCTTTGAGAGATGAAGAAAAGCTGGCATGCAATTAGTTATACTGTGGGATCTGGGAAGCCTCCGGGAGGAAGAGCTATTTAAGCTGCATTTAAAGAATGATTAGACACTCACTGCCTGTACAATGAAGGAAGGAAAAGTTTAAGATGAAAGATGAAAAAAAAAAAAGAGAAAGAAAAATCACGATGAGGAGGGTAGATGTTCAGTGGTTCACTTTTGACTTTGGTAAGATTCTAATACATTCTGGAATCAGAAAAGCTGGGTGTGAACCTTCCTCTCACCATCCTCTGCTTAACTTGGGGCAAATGGCTCAGCTTCAAGGGTCTCTCTCCTCAACCATGATGCTATATCTGTTCAGTCAACTGCTTGACATGTTTTACACGTTATTTATTATGCAGTCATCCCTCCTGGATAAATGCTGCTATCCTCACCCATAAGCACTAAGACACAGAGGAGTCAAGTAGCTTGCCAAAGTCACACAGCGTAGACTCAATTGAAGCCATTCTGTCTGTACTCAGACTTTTTTTTAAAAAAGTATACTTAACCACTGTCAGGCTGCCCACAGTGGATGTACATGTTAAATGAGATAGTTAGAAAGAAAGTAACACCCATCACAATACCTTGCAAAAGTATATATTCACTAAATATCCTCACCAGCCTTCTCTATTTTATTATAAGACAAGGGAGGCTACTGGCCAGGAAAGGTTCCAACTTCAGAACTCAGGAAGGCATTCCCACACCCAGCACCCACTAGCTCTATCCCATCATGGCTGACCTGGCCCAATTCCTGTGAGGCTCTCCTGCTGAGGGTGCTGTACTCGCTGACCATGGAGCGTGCATGGCACGTCAGACGCACACTCATGCTGTGCACACGTGCCCAGCGGTCCTGGGCCAGCTTCTGCCCAATCCTTCGAAGCTCTGTGCTGATGACCCAGCCCCGCTTCAGGAGCAGCTGTAGAGGATCTCCTGGGCCAGGACCACCTGCTAGGATAAGGTCACCTTGCGTGTCTTCCTCCAGGCTGATGGGCTTTGCCTGCAAGACGCACATGCACTCACACTCTGTCATGAGCTTCAGATCTTCCATCCAGCGCTGAACCGAGTCTACCTGCATGAAGTGTAGCCTGCAACCAGGGAACAGTGGCAGAGTGATTGCCAGCACCCCACCTTTTCCAGACAGTTCCCATTCCAGGCCATCGATGTTCACAGAGCATCTAGTTTAAGCTCAGCATTATCTTTCCAATTCTTTTCATTATTTCTCATCAGCACCACCAAACAGTTAATAAGATGCTTTGAGGGCAGGTAACCAGACCGATGAATGACAGGCCATGACTCCTGACAGAAGGTATCAAATAAAAGTGTCATAAAGTGAACTGTGGCAGACCTATATAGGCATATTGTGTGCATTTTCTTAAAATAATGCCTTCCAGAAAGTTGGTAGCAATGAAAACAGTTTCCCAAAGAAACAGGAAATGCAATATACAGAGTACAAACAAAAAAGGAAGACAACACACAAATGATAATCTAGAGAAAATATTCAAAGAAAAGTTAGAAAGCCTAAGAGTTCTTCTTTGGGTCAATGGCACCAAAGCTTTTTTCCTTTCTGTCTTTAGACTTTCCTCTAATTTCCAGTTTGTCTATAGTGCGAATGTAAACTTATAACAAACCAGATTAACTCCATCTACTCAGTAACTTCTGACAGTAAAGAGACAATGAACACATTATGAGTTCAATGTATTTAGTATCGTATACATGCTGGGACTGTGGGGAAGCCGACAATGGGTTTCCACTCACAAGGAGCTTCTAGGCATCTTAAAGAAAGAAGACATGTGAGGAATGAAAAGAATGCAGGAGCCTCACCATCACCTTCCAGCGTGACAGGACAGTTGATTACAACCTTAATCCACCATGTATGAACTATGAATAAGCTTCTAGCACTGGGATTCATGGCTCACTGCTTCTAGTGTGAATGCAAATGGGACTGCCCACTTCATGCCACCGCTGTGATGCCTACCAATGAACTGAATCCTCTCAAGCCATAAGCCAAAATAAACTCTTCCGTACATTACTTTTCTCAGGTATTTGGTCACAGCAATTATTTGGATGAACTTAATACATCTCCCAGGAGAGAGACAAAGCTTTGGCACTAAGCTGTATTAATCCAATCCCCTCTGTGTGCTGCCAAACTAAGCACAGAGTCATAGCAACTGGAGCTGTTGCCCGCACACGATGCCGATGATGGAACTTCTGCTCTTGAGGAGAAACTCCAGGATCAGTAGGGTCCAAGTGTCATTCCTGATGCCTGTTAGCTACAGAACTCTGCCTGAAACATGAGAATCTCTAAGCAGATTTGAATCAGCAACCTCCCAGAGAGGGATGGTCTTCTGGGGATTGAGAGCAGGATGAGGCTGACCTTTCAGACAAGATAAGGAAAGGCGCTCTCAGAGGAGTTGGCTGTGACGCAGGGAACTGTTGTTTGGACTCATGGAGGCAGAGGAGGTATGCTTGAGATAGGCCAGTCAAAGGGACAAGGAGTCAGTCCCTCAGATTAGATTTGTGCATTTGGAATAGCAGGAACAGTGAGGAGACAGAAAGAACAGAAACCACATCTTTTGGGTAGGATCCAGACATTCACACTGAAAGCCCCAGCCCACTGTTGAAGGGTGATGGGACCTCACAAAGGGCTGGAAACTGGAGGAGACAAAAGACAGGTAAATCACAGCATGTCGAACCACATCCCAGGGCGAGCTTTCCGTATACTCCTTGAGAACAATCATGAGCCAGAGCACTGGATTTTCTGAGTGTAGACACACTCACCCCTGGCCGGCCAGGATGTGTTAGCCATGTATCTGTGACTGTGACAAAGCACTCAAGGTGATTCATAAGGAGGCAAGAACTGGTTCTGGTCACGGTTACAGAGCTTTCAGCCCATGATTACTTTGTTCCATTGCTTTGAGGGCTGTGGAGAGGTGTAAGTGCTTCTTTGGAAGCCAGTGCCCCCAGCGATCTCACTTGCTCTCCCTAAGGCCCTGCCTCTCATTCATCCTCTCAGCAGCAGCACCATTGGCTGGAAGCAAAGTGCTCAACAAAGGAACCTTTGGAGAACATCTAGGAACCAAATCCTAGCGAGGATCAAGACCCCCAATGCAACCTCCAAGGGGGAGCTAAGAAGGAGAGGAGACCAGAGCCGTGAATGCCCCAGGCCTAGACCCGTCATGGAAAGCCTGCTCCCAATTCTCAAGCATTGGTCAAACTCCTCACCTCCAACCCATACAGGAGGCACACTCAGTCCTTGCTCTTTAAAATCTATGATAAAGATGAGAAAGACAGATTTTAGAAACTGTGTAAATTAAAGTCTCAATCAATTCCTCAGTCTCATGGCAAAAGTAGATTGACAAAACTATTGATTTCTCTTCCATGTGCATGTTTGTGCCTGTATAGGCCTGTTTGTGGTTATGAATTCATCTAGGTGTCTATATTACTAGGTGCTCTCCTGTGTGTCTGTGTGTGGGTTTATCTCCCAACCTGCGCAGGTGCTGAGATGTGTGTGTGTCTGTGTGTGTGTGTGTGTGTGTGTGTGTGTGTGTGTGTGTCTTTACCAGTTTCCAGTCTCATGTCACATAAACCTTATTTAAAATAAAGGAGGTGGAGCTTGAGCATGGGTTCAGTGACTCAGTTCCAAAGAAAATACTAGAAAAAGACTAGAGGCAAGTAACTCTGTGTTGAAGACTGACACCAAAAAAAAAAAACACAAAAAAAAAAACAGCCAGGGGGTAGTGGCACACACCTTTAATCCCAGCACTTGGGAGGCAGAGGCAAGCGGATTTCTGAGTTTGAGGCCAGCCTGGTCTACAGAGTGAGTTTCCAGGATAGCCAGGGCAATACAGAGAAACCCTGTCTCGAAAAAGCCAAAAAAGAAAAAAAAAAAGACTGACACCATATGGCCTGGTGATCAAGGTCAGCATCAGGAAGGCTAGATCATGTTGATAGCATGCATCCAATATGTTAAGGGAGACATGTCAGCACTGTGGTGTTCTTTCTTAAAAATACCTGACTTTAATCTCATAGTGAAAAAGCATCAGACAAATCCTAATTATGGGTTTGTGCTGCCTACCTTTATGTCAACTTGACACCGCTAAAGTGCTTTTAGAACAGGGACACTCAGTTAAGAAAACGTTGCCATTAGATTGGAATTTGGGAACCCTGTGGTGCATTTCCTTGATTGCTGATGTGGGAGAGCTCAGCCCATTGTGGGTGGTCCAACTTCAGGATGGTTGATATCACTTCAGGGTGGGTGGTCCAGAGGGTGAAAAAAAGCCAACAGACATCTGAACAAGCAATGAGGAACAAGCTCGCAAGCAACTCTCCTCTATGGCCTCTGCTTCAGCTCCTGCCTTCTGGTTCCTGTCTGTGTTTCTGCACTGACTCCCTTTAATGGCACAACATGAAAGTGTGAGCTGAAAGAAACCCTTTTCTCCCCAAGTTGCTTTTGGAGGTGGTGTTTTGTGACAGCAAAAGAGACCCTAACTAAGATGGGATCACCCTACAAAACAATATGGCTCTGCTCCTTTAAACTGTCAAAGTCATCGAACCAAGAAAAATGGCAGGAACCATCATAGGCCAGAGGAGACCTAGGAGAGATGCTGCATATATGCTGGGAGGAATCCTGAAATAGAATTTGGCATGTGTGGGCAAACTAAGGAACTCTAGATATCATCTGAAGTTCAGTTAAATAGTAATGGATCTGTAACTGTCCCTTAGTGTGACAAATAAAACTTACGAATGATCAGGGAACCCAGGCTCGGAGCCAGGAGAAACACATCCTACTGTCTTTGCGACTTTCTATACATCTAAAGCTGTCTTCTTATGGGCAATGTTGTTTTTAAAACAATGACGTTTCTCCCAGAATGAAGTTCACTCCCTTGCTTCTTCCTGAATCAAAAGCCTGAGCTGAGCTGGTTATCCCACCATATGTAATGAGTCTTTCTGGAGGAAGGCTTGTGGATCCTGGATAATGAGCAGGAGTGGGAGCTTCTTCAGAGAACCTTGGAGTGGAAGGAAAGGGGGACACTGCTTGGGTTGTGGGACAAACCCACTGACTTTGCTGTCCAGTGGGGCCTCCTGATTTACCCTTAAAGCTTATTGCAGCTGAATCTCACTCCGGTGGCTTCTTGTGCCTGTGCCTTCTGCTCCCTGTGAAGCCATGCCTTAAGGCCCATCTGATTAGGTCCCAATGCCCCATCTCCCTCCTCAATCATAAAAAATAAACAGCATTAGCATTATGGTTTGTATATGCTCAGCCCAGGGATTGGCACTATTAGAAGGTTAGCCTTGTTGGAGTAGGTGTGTCACTGTGGATATGGGCTTTAAAACTCTCATCCTTGCTGCCTGGAAGCCAGTATTCTGCTAGCTGTCTTCAGATGAAGATGTAGAACTCTCAGCTCCTCCGGTACCATGCCTGCCTGGATGCTGCCATGTTCCAGCCTTGGTGATAATGGAATAAACCTCTGAACCTGTAAGCAGCACCAATTAAATGGTGTTCTTGTAAGAGTTGCCTTGGTCATGGTGTCTGTTCACAACAGTAAAACCCTAAGACAGTTAGGCAGAGTTTCCTGGGTTGGCAGCCTATTGTCATCCATCCTAGGTTAACAAGTCTTGCACAATGAGTGGCATGTGAGGAGATACAGAACCTACACAGACAGCTTCTAGTCCTTTTCCTTTTCCAGAGATTGTTATTGAAATTTAACACATGTACATAAAAGTACAAGATTGAACTTGATACATTTTCATATGGTCAACATACATGCATAACCAGATTTTTTAAAAGAGAAGAAGCAATCCATCATGTGATCATGTCAGCACTTAGTAAGCAGAGACACAAGAATTCTTTCAAGTTCAAGGACATCCTAGACTATATTGTGAGTTCCAGGCCAACTTGGGTGACAGTTAGATATTCATAGTCTTCATGACCCATGTACAAAGCCAGAAGAGACTACATAAGACTGTCTAAAAAGTAAATAAGAAAGATTAACAAAGCTATTGAGAAGAAGGGAAGAAAAAAGGAGATATGTGAAGGAGCCCCTTGTACTTCTACAAGAAAGTACAAGTTATTGATAAAGAATAGAAATTTATGCAAACATTAGATATTTTTGGACCAAGATCTTATTATAGTAAGATGTCACAATAAAATAATGTTACTCTTCTACTGAACCATAATTTACTTAGTGCCTGAGATGTGCCAGGATGTGGGATCAGCCAGCAAACAAAATAACCAACATTAATCTCCTTATGGAGAAGACACATGATAGGCAGAAAGTAAATGATAAAATAAGTCACAATGAAATACTCAAGGAAATGAGGTGATAATCAAAGATTTTCTATTCAGCCATAAAAACTCAAATAGATAAGTAGGAATCCTGGGCTCCCAGGAAAAGTGTTCATGGAGAATAACCCTTCAGGAGAAGTTAAGAAAGAGGGCCATAGAAATGGCTCAGTGGTTAAGAGCATTGGGTCTCTTCCAGAGGATCCGGTATCCATTCCCTGGCTGTACATGGCAACTCACAACCATCTATAACTCCAATTCCAGGAATCTGATGCCCCCATTTGAACTCCATAGACACTGTGCATGCCTGTGATGCACATACATGCAGGCAGGCAAACACTCATACATATAAAATTAATAAATATTTTTTATAAAAAACCATGATTAAGGAAGGGCTGTTCTTCTGCTCCAGGGTGCTTGCCTATCACGCCCTGTGTTCCAGCCTCAGCAGTTAAGCAGACTATTAGGAAAATAAAATCGTGAAGACATTGACACTGGTTAATAGACCTGATGATGAGAGAAGAGTCAAAGGCTAGACCCTGATCTGTGACTGCAGCAGTAGAACAGATGTAGAAAGGAACTTGGAAGCCAATGCTGGGCTCTCATGGAGGCAGACATCTAACAGACCTTCTCTTTCTGCTTTTCAAGATGTTCAGTCTCTCACTGCCCTCCATAGAACTTCATTCCCACGTGTCCTCACAGAGTCCAGCTGGACATTCACTCTTCTTCTGAATCATCATTTACTTAGTGCCTGGGATGTGCCAGGAAGTGGGATCAGCCAGCAAACAAAACAACCGACATTAATCCCCTTATGGAGAAGGCATATGATAGGCAGAAAATAAATGATTAAAAAAAATGGAATAAATGAGAACTGTGTGGTGTTCTGAGAACTGATCATTTCTACTGAAAAAGTGAGGCAGAATCAGGGGCATCAAGAATCTTCTGTGAGGTGCAAGGTCATTGCCATTTTAAATGAGTGGTCATGGTACAATTTCCTGAGACTCTAAGTTGTGAGCAAACTCTCTCAGGAGTCAAGAAGATTAGCCATGATAAAATATGGGAACTATGTGCTAACCACAGAGGATGGGACCCAGGCATAGGCCCTGGGAAGGAACTAATAGGGAGACAGGGTGGCTAAGGTGGAGTGTATGGGAGAAAAAGTAGAAGGTGAGCTCAGGCTTGGCCAGCACATCAGTGGCTTCTGAGGCTCTATAAACACTTAGAGGTTTGTTCTGTGTAATAGAATGCTTCTTGGCTTCTCCTAGGCCTATCATTACAAGTATCATTTGGGACCACCCAGCCCATTTATCTCTCTACAACCCAAAAATGGTCTAGGTTCTAACACATCCATTCTCTCTCTGTCTCTCTGTCTCTCTGTCTCTGTCTCTGTCTCTGTCTCTCTGTCTCTCTGTCTCTCTCTCTCTCTCTCTCTCTCTCTCTTTGTGTGTGTGTGTGTGTGTGTCTGTGTTATGTCTCTCTGTCTCTCTCTTTCTCCCTCTCCTCCTCCTCTCTCTGTTCCTCCTTTCTCATAAAAAGAAGTTGTAGATTAATTTAGAAATGGCCTAACCTCTATGATGCAAAACTATACACTGTTTACTAGACAGCTAACTAAAGCATAATAATTTATGCAGTGAGTTATAAATAATTGACAGTGTGGTCAGGGCTTTAACTTCCAACCCTTCTGCTTCAGGCACTGGTGACGCCCAAGCTAAGTGTTGCTTATGTTTTCCCCTGTGTTGGTCACTCTGACTCTGCTCTTCCTGCCAGTCCCATGCTGTGTGACACCAGCATGAGTCTCTCCGGGCACTGGGCAGACAAGTCTTGAATTCTGCATCCCTAGCCACACCTAGTGAACATGGGAGCTGGAGGCCTTCACCTCTCTGCAGTGCTAAATAGCTCAGACAGCATGATTTCCCCACTCACCAGGAAGAGAATCTGTGCACTACTAGAAACATTAGTGAGCTTTTCTTCACTTCAGAAGACCATACAAACCCTTTAGTCACCCATTATGTGATAAATGCCCCCTCTGCTCTTCTCTCGCCTGTCTCCACGCACTATTTTCCCCATGTTATGTTTTTACTCCAGGATTAACTAGAAACTACCGAGTTTATTATTAATCTTGTCCACTTAATATTTGCCTTCTACACTCTATGATATTTTCTTTTCATTAAACTGCTTGTCATAACATGGTAAAAGACTGGATCCTACATTCTGGATAACTCCAGGTGTCCTGACAAAAGGAAGTGGTACCCACCAGCAACTGGGGTGCAAAGGTCTGAGGGCAATTTATAATGCACTTTAAGGAGGCAGTCATTCTGTAGTCTGCAGTACTCTCTCAAGAAATAGGAGACTTGGAGGGCATCTGGCTTTTTCCTTTTCTTTTTTTGAAACCTAACATAGTTTCAAGCAAAATAGTTTTTTTTTTTTAAGATTTATTCATTATTGTGAATAAGTACACTGTAGCTGTCTTCAGACACACCAGAAGAGGACGTCAGATCTCATTACTGGTGATTGTGAGCCACCATGTGGTTGCTGGGATTTGAACTCAGGACCTGCAGAAGAGCAGTCAGTGCTCTTAACCACTGAGCCATCTTGTCAGCCCATTCTTTTTAAAGATTTATTTATTTATTTATTATTTTATGTGAGTATATCTCTGTCTTTAAACATACCAGAAGAGGGCATTGGATCTCATTACGGATGATTGTGAGCCACCATGTGCTTGCTGGGAATTGTACTCAGGACCTCTGGAAGAGCATCCAGTGCTCTTAACCGCTGAGCCATCTCTCCAGCCCCAAAACAGTTTCTAAGAGAAGCTATGGGCAGGAGAGATGGCTCAGTGGTTAAGAGCACTGGATGCTCTTTCAGAGGTCCTGAGTTCAATTCCCAGCAACCACATGGTGGCTCACAACCATCTGTAATGGGAACCGATGCCATCTTCTGGCGTGTCTGAAGACAGCTACAGTGTACTCAACATATACATAAAATAAATAAATAAAATCTTTTAAAAAAGAGAGAGAAGCTACTTACTGAGAATTATGATAATTAATAACAAATATCAATCAACTTGACAGGATGCAGTCTCCCATAAGAAAAAAATCTGGGTTTGTTTGTGAGGAATTTTCTAGAATAGCTTAAGTGAGATGGGAAGAGTTACTCAAGCTGAGGGCAACACCATTCTAGGAACTGGGGTGCCAAAGTCAATAAAAAGGTGAAGTCAAGCTGACTATCAACAATTCTCTTTCTGCTTCCTGACTCCAGACACAGTGTGATGTCCACCTCACACTGCAGCAAAT